>JAHLWY010006410.1:0-40487 GCA_020002185.1 Paraescarpia echinospica | reverse complement strand
GGGGAACTGTACTAAGTACTACTGTAAAAGAAAAAGACTTAGGGCTGACAATTACTGCTGACATGAAGGTTCCAGAGCAGTGTGGAATTGCAGCTTCAAAGGGAAATCAAATCCTTGGATTGATTAGGCGAAATATAGCATATAAAGAAAAAGAACTAATAATACCACCGTACAAAACAATAGTTAGGCCTCATTTAGAATATTGTATACAAGCGTGGAGGCCATACCGCAAGAAGGACATAGATATGCTAGAAAGAGTACAGAGGAGAGCGACTAAAATGATACCAAAACTGAGGGATCTTAGTTATGAAAAACGCCTAAAAGAATGTGGTTTAACAACACTAGAGACCAGGAGATTGAGAGGAGATCAGATAGAAGTGTTTAAAATATTGAATGGTTATGAAAATATTGATAGAAATATGTTTTTTTCAGTTAAGAAAGATAGAAAGACTAGAGGACATGAAGTTACATTAGTAAAGGAGCAGTGTAGATTAGACGTGAGAAAGTTCTCATTTTCACAAAGGACTGTGAATGAATGGAACAGATTATCTGATGATTGTGTGGGTACTAGTAGTGTGAATATGTTTAAAAATAAAATCGACACATACCTCAGAAGGGCTTGATATATGTAGATAAAAAGGTTGGACTCTAGATAAGCCAAAGGGCTTCCTTGTCCACCTGCCATCTAGAGTTAATTCTCTGGATGGCAATCTTGTTAAATCTTGTTAAATATATATATACATATACATATATACACACACTAACAAATAAACACGCACACGCGCACACGCACACACGCACATACGCACATACGCACACAAGCACACACGCACACACGCTTATTTTATACAATGCCTAGTTAAATAGTCGTTAGAAACATGAAAGATTCTGCAAATAACAGTTTTATTACTGTGTATAATATGTATATTTGACAGAGATCTACGTTGCACTTTTTGAAATATGTTTGCAATTAATTTTCGAAGGGAAATTACGAGCGATGCGCAAACAGTTAATGTTCTAGACCTGCATAGTCCAGTGTCAATATGGGTCACCCGTATCAATTAGCACGTTTATCATGCATAATCGATGATGATATTATTATTAAAAGCGGCCACGCGTGTCGTGTGAGCGCAAATCCCTATTGTCATCATATGTCATGACTGGACACGTTTCGTGAGGACTGCACCTGTTTATTCAGTCCGACATCATACTAGTTACTGTCCAGTATTTAGGCGATAAACTTGTAAACAATATCGCGTCAGTCGATATGGTGGTATGACATAGTCTCGCTTAACCGACTCTCGCCTGGCTGCGTGACTTCGCCAGATCGATAGTCTGGCTCTGAATGGCCCATTTGAATGTTATGCCATGAGAGCTGCCACCTGCCACCTTCGACACATACCTTTAAAGGGCGGGATACACGTAGATAAAAAGTATTGGACTCTCGATTAGCCAAAAGGCTTCCTTATCCACCTGCCATCTAGAGTTAATTTTCTGGATGGCAATTTGCATGTTAAATCTAGTGAATATGCATGCGATTAAAAGGCATTAAACTACGAAAAAAGTTTACTGTCGGTTTATTTTGTGTGTGACATGTTTCAGTATAAGTTTAATGTTGAATAGTTGTTATAGTATAGTATTATCTGATAAAAATGTATCCTTGCTGAATGTGTTATTTCTTAGTTGGCCTGAGAGCCAAACATCGTCTCTACCTGAATCTGGGGTAAAGCCCCCTACCGGTAACAATGGCTGGAGCTTAATAATCCAGGCCGTTGTGACGGGCCAAGGCTGCCACCTTAATAATCCGGCGGCTAGGTATGACACGGACTGAGCTGCATTATCGAGGCTCTCACTGCTCGGGTACTGCCACGGATGGCCTCAGATTGCAGCACATCAACGCTCTCACTGCTCGGGTACTGCCACGGATGGCCTCAGATTGCAGCACATCAACGCTCTCACTGCTCGGGTACTGCCACGGATGGCCTCAGATTGCAGCACATCAACGCTCTCACTGCTCGGGTACTGCCACGGATGGCCTCAGATTGCAGCACATCAACGCTCTCACTGCTCGGGTACTGCCACGGATGGCCTCAGATTGCAGCACATCAACGCTCTCACTGTTCGGGTACTGCCACGGATGGCCTCAGATTGCAGCACATCAACGGACGTTGCAGACATTTGAAATATGTTTCAGCGGTGGCGTCTGCGTTCTGATTGTACCTCTTTGACCAGATATAATTTCTTCATTTGACAGCATGAGTAACATGACTGGTGCATTTTGTTTCGTAGCTGTGTTAATTAGGAACATTTATTGTTTAAAAAAATTGCATCTAGTAATATAATAATAATAATAACAATAATTGATTTATTCGCAGATTCCATACAACATTCAAGTACATTTTCATTCTGTAGTTATGTTATAGGGCCTAAACAATAGCTACAATATACAGAATAAATTATCACCCGTCAACAAAATGTAAACACAGGGAATTGAACAAGTACTTCCGTATTCTAGGCATGTATTTCACGTCACTGTTAATAATGCTACAGATCAAGATATTCTTTGAGAACTGCAGTCGGCATATAAATCTGTATGTAAAATTTCTAATAACAGCAGCAGAGTTAGGTAAATTATTGTAAACAAACATTTTACTAGCACTACAATATCTGTCATAAACACCATTCGGAATATATTGTTGTAAGAGACATATGATTTCCTAATAGCATAGTTACGATAATTCCACCATAGATGGGCAGTATTCATAGGTGAGCAAAAAGTAGTAAATATGTTTTCTTTACATCATTTTAACATATATGAAATTTTCTTATGATCATGTTGCCTTGTACATACAACTGGCGACATTGTCTAGATATATCATTATCATCTAGCATACTATTTGAAATTATACGACCCAAATATTTTACAGATTCTGCCTCATATAGTTTGTCGTTACCAAGCATAAAACTTGGATATTTAATATTCTTACAACTCTTAAAAGATCATTAAAATAAATATAGCTTTATTTCAAGGATCTGTTCTTGTTCGTGGTTTTCTTTAGCATAGTTTAGGTCTAGCTCCAACACTGTTGCGTTGCTCTTGCTGTTGTTGCCCTCCGCTATTCCCTTCAGCAGCCAACTCTCTCCACCTTTACACGTCCTTCGCCTGTTTGACATATCTCTCCACACATTCCCCCGTCTCAGCTGTGAACTCACGAATAATGATAGAATGTAGAAGTTATACAATGTCTATCTGATATAGAACACAATCATCCGGTCAAGACAAGACTAGGCAATATTTATAGTATGTATGAATAGTTCTTTCAAAAACATTGACGGACAGTAACCTTGATACAGAATGGTCCTTCAATAATCTTAGCTATTACTAAGTTTAGTATGGGTCATGACCTTAGTCGCTGACCAGCTCTATAGAAGGATAACCTTAGAATTAGAATGACCGTTAACAAATTAAGGACAGCTAGAGTTTCTGTATTTGTTGTACAACACATGAAATCGTTTGAGCGAAATATGTGGACAATCAGGATATACCAAAAGGGAAGATCTGCCGGTAAAAGAAAGTGTACATGAGAGAAAAAGAGGAGAAGATGACCAACCATGATGTGATTAATTTGTATCGGTACGTACGGTACGATAGGTACGTACATGTATGTGGTTGTTCGTGGTGGTCATTTTGACTTTTCATTTACATAGTTTATTGTGGGGCAGGGTAGGCGTGCCTTACTGGGAGCAGCAAAGAATCAGCTATCGCGGTATTTTCAATACCTCCGGTTTTTATTTTCTCCAGATCCTCTTCCGCTGTCTTCTAATCAAAATTGTATGTCTACATTCTTACCAATCTTCCCATTAATGTACACTACATCCCAATCTCTTCCATCGGGTTTCTTCTTCTTCTTCTATGCACCCTCGTGGTTCCTGTCCTGTAATTCTTTGATCACAATTTTTCTCGCTATCTTGGAGTCTCTGCTGTTGTTGCTTTGCCAGCACCACTGCTTCCAGACCATGTACAAGCACATAGGCAGATCCAGGGGGAACTGGGGGCATGTGTCCCCCTAGACCATTGGAATTTGGCGGGCCCGCAGACTTTTTATAATGGGCCGACGAGACCGTGCCCCCCTAGACCCTTTGAAATGTGCCCCTGTTTAAGTTATAATAAGGTGAAATTACGGCGACGCGGCGGCGAAAAATGTTCAACAGCCCCCCTCGTCTTTCGACGTCACCAATCCAGCCGAAGCCGAGCCAACAATCAAATAATTATCATTATCATTATCCCCATAGCGACGAGTTAGGTAGCGTCTGTCTTTGCTCGGACCAGTACGACCCACCGCAGAGACAGAACCACCCCACGCAACCCTCGTAATGGTTACTTAATTAGTAAAAAACCTTTAACGCAAATCATTTCAATGTCTAGTCGTGATACATAATATACCAGTTTGTGGTTGTAGTCCTAAGTGCAGTTTTGTGTACGCATTGCCATTTAGCTGCAAAATCGGCGACCGCAGTTAAAAATGTCACTCAGAATGAAGCATATGATAAACCATATTGCATGAGGCAAGCATGAAATGATTCCTGGTTGTAATGTTCACGACGTTTGCACCTTGTATACACTGTAGGCCTACAAAAACCATTGCAGGTCTACAAAAGTTGTTTACATTTTTTTCGCCGCCGCGCCGCCGTAACTTCAACTTTTTGTAACATGAACGGAGATACGGGAGCACATTTCAAAGGGTCTAGGAGGGCACGTGGCCCCCGGCCCCCCCGATCCGCTTATGTTGGCCTAGTATCTCTGTGCTGGCCAAAGCTTTTAATTAGGTATGATATATACGTACGTACGTGCTCGTATAGAGCACGTGTTTTGTGTTAACCTGAACCTCGTCTAAACAACAAATAAATCGCACTATTTAAACGCCATTCAAAACAAACGCCTAAACAAAATGGTGACGCTGTCTACTGTCTACTTGTAGATCTTGTTTGTAAACTAGGTCTACTGCTGAGAGAGCGAGAGCGGAGAGATCGCAGGTCGCAAAAACAACCTTCAAACGGCGTCGAATGTGTTCTTGATGTAATTCGTTGTTGGGAATTTCGATATCGCTTAATCGAATGCTGCCGAAAAGTACCAACTATACCTACGCTGCATCAAACAATGCTGAAAGTCGACACATTCATCGGTCATAATTGCACGTGGTTGTATTTCATATTAAAACATTCTAGTGTCAAACCGTTATAATGTTGCAGTCTCAGAGACTCTCATGCAACGCAGCTTTGTTAAGTTCGGCCCGCGGGCCTGAGTTTAGGAACGTTGGCATATGCCAAGTTGCGTGCGCCACCTGAATTGACTGCAGAGATTACTTCCTTAGTTTAACAAGGAAAATTCTCGTGGCTACACAGGTTCAGTAAAATTAATTAAAACATCACTCCAAGACTAAACACATCCACATTATTTATGACATATCTGCAATATATTAAATTTAATGTTTATTATGAAAAAAACAGGCTACTAACAATATATCTAGCAGCATGTAATACATCATATATATAATTTAGAAAGTGTACATGTTCTTCACCATAATTCGCACAGTTCACCGTATGTGTTTGAGTGTGTGTGTGTGTGTGTGTGTGTGTGTGTGTGTGTGTGTGTGTGTGTGTATGTGTGTGTAACGGTGTGTACATTAGTGTTTGCATGCATGCACGTGCGTGCATGTGTGCGCAGGTGGGTGTGCGTGCCCTTTCTACCATTCGAAGTGCCCTTTTGGAACATTACCCGCAGTGGAAATTCAATAAGTGAAGTGAACCAAACACTAAACATGTATTTGAAAACGTGGAGCTCTGCTCGCTATCTAGAACTGAGTGAAACATCCACTACACAAAAACAGTCGATGTATTGCTCACATGAATTTTATTTGGTGACTACTCTGTGTGGTAGACACTGCATGAACAGTGGCGCCAAGTAGCGGATAGAGGAAACACCACGCCGGAGCCGTTGCACTGTCGAGATTTAACAAGATTGCTATCCAGAAAATTAACTCTAGATGGCAGGTGGACAAGGAAGCCTTTTGGCTGATCGAGAGTCCAATACTTTTTATCTACGTGTATCCCGCCCTTTTAAGGTATGTGTCGATTTTATTTTTAAACATATTCACGCTACTACCACCAACAAAATCAGGAGATAATCTGTTACAATCATTTACAGTCCTTTGTGAGAATGAGAACTTTCTTATATCTAATCTACACTGCTCCTTTACTAATGTAACTTCATGTCCTCTGGTCCTTCTATCTTTCTTAACTGAGAAAAAAATATTTGTATTAATATTTTCATAACCATTCTATATTTTAAACACTTCTATCTGATCTCCTCTCAATCTCCTGGTCTCTAGTGTTGTTAAACCACATTTTTAGGCGTATTTCGTAACTAAGATCCCTCAGTTTTGGTATCATTTTAGTTGCTCTCCTCTGCACTCTTTCTAGCATATCTATGTCCTTCCTGCGATAAGGCCTCCACGCTTGAATACAATATTCTAAATGGGGCCTAACTATTGTTTTGTACAGCGGTATTATTAGCTCTTTTTCTTTGTACGTTATGTTTCGCCTAATTAATCCAAGGATTTTATGTCGACGAGTATCGGATTTAATTACTTGTAGTATATAGGTGCGTCACCTGAATGAAGATCTACAATGTTTCAAGAAATAGAGTATTCAATAAAACGACATGTACGTCTAGCATACAGGTGTGTGTATACCAGGGGTGGGTTCAAGTACTCGAGTACTTGTGTACTTAAGTACAGCAAGTACTGTACTTGGACTTGTACTTGTAATTTTGCTGAGTGCAGTACTTTGACTTTGACTTGTACTTGACCATAAAAGTACTTGGACTTGGCAAGTACTTTTTACAAGTACTTTTTTACTTTTCCAATTATGCGGCTCTGCGTTGCTTCAGTTCATTCAGCTGTATGAACAATCGATACCTGGCAAATGAGCCTATTAGTCATACGTCATCGCCCTGATTTGATGTGCGGTTGTCAAGGTGATCCGCCATATTGGCTATACACAATCGAATGTTGTGTATCGTCTACGATGCTAAACTCCTGCGTTAGCCCAAGATTGGGCTGTTTGGATTATCCGATCTAAGACTTAAGATGGGACCCAACTGATGCAGTGGTATTTTGATGGATACAATGCCACCTCTAAATCCTGACAGTAACATAAAAGTTCTGACGAGCCTTCTTGCAGTTGTTGTGTATAGCTCCGCAGCCAAGGACCGTTGCTATGATACGAGACCGGATGTCACGTTATAGCTAATTGTCTATATAGACAGTGTTGGGTACTTGTGTACAATTAACATTCGCATAGACTAGTCATAGTAGAAACACAAATTGCTACGCAGAGAAGTCGACATGGTGTTCCACTGAACAGGTCTGCCAGAGAGATAATTTAAAAACGCTTTGAGAAGTCATGAAAACTGCAAAAAAAAAGACGCCGCCTATCACTCGGGGAGGGGCAGAAAACAACATGTCTACCCTCCAACTGCACACACCTTTCACAATCAACAAAAACACATTAATCGTCTCATAAAATTTACGTTTCCACCCGCTATTGACACTCGCCACAAAAACAAACATTCACGCTCACATTTAATGGGCGGGGGGGGGGGCAGAAACATATGTCTGCCCGGCCCCAGAGAAATTCCAGGGGCAGCTGCCCCTTTGCACCCCCCACCTGTTCCCGCGTATATGGGTTTGGGCCGGTTGACATATACCACCCCGCAAAGGATCTGTAAGACCATCTGTATAGAATATGATATAATTCTGGCGGATTTGGTTCTTGCAAGCAGTTGCATTGGCCTTCTATTGTTATGTCAGTGGCCATATGCGGGTACGGCCGGTAGCTGGTGCCACACCCAGTCAACTAGCTGGACGGGTTAGTAAAGCTATCCAGCGCAGTTTGCTCTGGGCCATGGATATGTGCACACAGTTCTCTCGGCTCGTATTACGGATATCAATATACACGGCCTAGTGAGTTACTTTTTTCACGTTTATATGTTATTTATAGCACACATCTTGCTTATAAAACGGAGGGAATGTAATTAACAATATCACTTAATGATGTCTCCCCAGAAAGTGAAAGAACAAGCCGCTCCCTTGTCGCGGCAGCCATGTTTGATAAAGTTTGGTTTAGCAGAACTAACGTCTCTATTATGCCTGTATATTCTAAAGTCTATACGCCCGAGTAAATATCGTAACAGAAGCCACAGGATAAAAGTAACATTCGTTTCTCTCTATGTATATATGCATGTGCATGCGTGCGTGCGTGCATGCGTGTGTGCTTACACACACTAACGACTATTTAAGACATAAGGTACATCAAATATACATTAAGTTCATAGCAAAACATACAAACACACACGCACACACGCGCGCGCACACTCACACATACGCGCGCACACACACATACACACGCACAAGCAGACTGACACGTACAAGCAATCGCACACACGCACACATACACATACACGCGAGCACACACACTCACATGCACAGAGGCCCGTATAGTCAGGGATCCAGACCCAGGATTTTAAGTTGGACCGGACACCGCGTCCTACACTTTGCAAGCCTCATTTTTGTTTTAATATGATGTATCTTGATGAAGAACTAAGAGGCCTGCTTGGCCATCTCAATTGCGAACACACCAAAATATTGGTTTGAACATACGTACCTATAAAATATTTGTGAAATTGTCGGTATCGTTTATTTTTCAATTTGTTTTTCATAACTGCATCAAAAGTGAATGAAACAAACTGATGACATGTATGTAAAAGGGTTCATACGTGACCTATCGTATGGTGATGTCATAATTGAGTAAATATGATACTGAGAGGTCCACAAATTGTAATTTTGGTACAAAATAACGAAAATATCGCAAATTGGGAAAATTGAGATGTTTGTAAGAGTATTAATCTCCAAAAATGGCTGACATGAGGATAACTCATTAAATTGGATCATAAGGTGTGCCTATGGCAATTGTTGGGAACACTGGGGCCAACCATGAGTAAAACATTGGTAGAAATGGTGTGGTTAACCAAAGCGGATCATATCAAACTTGCAAGAATATCTTTGTGAATCACATCACACATTTATGGTCTTTACATTGTAATATATATATCATAATATTAATAGTTAATACTTTATTTGTAATGCAACAGTTATCAGACAGCTTAAAATTGTTGGTTGTGTATCTACATTTACACCGCATGGAAACATAATCAGTCAAATGCGAAAGATACCACGTGGCAAAGCAAATTTACTCATCTTCGTCGCTCTCCTCCACTATACGACCACACTTGTTTGGATTCCATGAACATTTACATGCTACGACGCAGCTAACACCAGCTGTAGCACAGGAGTATTTCTTTTTGCACTTGCTGCACTGATAATTGTTTGACTGCTCCAGGCGTAGCTGGTTTATCTATCATAATCGCAAGTAAGTGCTCATTCAGAAGCTGTATGCCAAATGATGTGGCGTCTGGTAAGCTTAAGGTGCACTGGTGATATCTCTTGCAGAAGCGATTTGATACAGGCCTCTAAGCATATGGTATTTGAAAGCACTTTCAGTTGGAGGCAGTTTCCTTATATCTCCCTTCATGCGTCCGAAGATGTGTGCACGTAAGTGATCGAGACTCCCGCTGAAGTCGGAGTACAGCTTCAGAAAGAAAACTCTGCATGATTCGATAACTACTGCTGACACAACAAGTGAATCGTCTCCAAACTGCATCATGGCTACGAGGTCGGATGCATTCATCATGGCAACCTTGAAATATTTTTTCTTTCCTTTTCCTAACTGTGTCACATTAACTCATTATGTGGCCACTCATTATGTGGCCACGACTTGTGTCGCGCCTCTATGTGGCTGCACCAACAACAAGCTCGTGGATATCTTACATTTTACCTGATTTTAAGCGTGGTACAGCAGTGCAATTTTAGAGTTGTTTTTTATGAATGTCTCGGGTCGAACGTAGGCTGCGCTGTTTTAACAAGTACTTAATTACATTTTAGTAATTTAGATACATTGTGTACCTGTATAGTGAACTGCACCTGTGTCACAACATTGCAGCTGGTTGACCAGGCGTGACGGCAACAAGAACACTGCACTGCCACAGCATGATCACGTACAACATATTGAATCTACTGCGAATTGGACGTTCTATTGTTGCTGGATGCTACCTTTCAATATATGCTTGTCTGGCACCTCTTGGACCACTGGAACGCTTGAACAATCGGCGGACTCGCATGGGGTGTAGGGCAGGGAGGTCAAACTAAAGACCCATTCCTGTACTGATTTCTCCTCGTTCCCCGTCATCGGTTATCGTGAGGCGTGAAACCTACACATCGAATTTGATTCGATTTGACAGTGTATGTAACGTACCATCTGTACGCCAGGTGTCTTTCTGCTTGTTGAATGCCAGATCGGTGTGTGACGGGAAGCAAGAGGGGAAAGCGACCATAATATGTGACCTCATTGAGGACAATGACCTATACATACTCCCCATCACAGAGACGTGGTTGAGTGCTGTGACTCCGTCTCTACTGGTTGCATCACACCTTCATAACGCGACAACTCTAGATGCCGAAATCAAAGACATTCGAATCGATGTGTCTACATCTCAGCAATGACACTCAATATGTTCGTCTTCTTGTCGTCTATCGCGCACCACCAAACACAAAGAATGGCTTTACAACTTCTCCTACAGTTTGGTGATTTGTTGGACACCACGTCGATGTATACGTCAAACATGCTGATCGCAATTGTTTTTAACTTCCACATGGACAACACATTATACAATGACATTAAGCGCTTTCAAAACATCCTAAATGCGGCAGATCTTACACAGCACGTGGAAGTCCCGACGCATGTTGCTGGACATACTATCGAACTGCTTATAACGCGTTCATCTGATACGTTTCTGAATAATATACGAACAAACATTCCTCACATGTCAGACCACTCGGCAATTCATTGTACACTGCAACTCGTGAAACCACCAAACATCCGGGTAACGACGACGAGTCGAAATTATCGACAGATCAATAACACTGCGTTATGTGACGAAATCCGACCGTTGCTACTGTCAAATCATGTGTCTGATGACATGAACTATGCTGTTGACATGTACAATGAAACCATATCGGCTATCATTGACAAGCAAGCACCGTTAAAGACCCGCACAGTGACTGTACGACCATACACGGCGTGGTATAATGATGGCATACGATCACAAAAGTGTGGTAGACGACAGCGCTGGAAAGAACATGGAGTAAATCTGGACTGGAGTCTGACAGACTTGCCTACTGGACTGGAGTCTGACAGATTCGCATACTGCCTCCAGCGCCAGGTCATCACTTCGTCTGTGCACCGTGCAAAACTTGAATACCACACGAATCAAATGCTGATGCATCTGGTGACCAGAAGTAGCTGTGCAAGATTGTTGCCAAGCTCCTACAAACTGATAATGACACACTACTACCGCCATGTGACTCGTCTGACACACAGGCAATGCGGTTCTCGAATTTTTTCTCGGAAAAGATCTCGAAAGTTCGGTGTGAACTGAATCAGAATGTCATCAATGTAAATGCCTCTGCTGATGATGCACCGCAGAAGTGCATTTGAGCCAGCCACTGAGGCTGAAATTATAATGTTGTTGAAGTCATCGCCAGTGAAAACATGATCCCATAGCGACATGGCTTCTTAGAGACTGTGCGCATGATGTTGTACCTGTGCTTATGACAATTGTTAACCTATCTCTGAGCACCTTATCACTTGAAAGAAGCGCACATCAGACCAGTACTTAAGAAACCGAGTATAGATAAAACCGTCTTGAATAACTACAGACCCGTGTCAAATCTACCCTATCTATCGAAGACAATAGAATGTGTCGTTGCCACGAGATAGTCAGCTCACATGTCAGAGCACAATCTCTGTGAGCCCTTTAAGACATCGTACAAGCCGAATCACAGCGTTGAGACGGCCGTTGTCTGTTTGCAGAATCACATCCTGCACGCAATGGACAATCAGAAAGTTGTCATCATGGTTCTCCTTGATCTATCAGCTGCGTTTGACACCTTCGACCATGAAGTGATGTTGCATAGTCCCTCACATGATATCGGAATGGTCCAGTATACACTGGACTGGTTTTAATCAAACCTGAGAGACAGAGTCCAGTCTGTCCACATTCATGGTGCTACATAACCTGCTCGTCCTCTGGTATACGGGGTGCCACTAGGCTCCGTGCTGGGTCCTCAGCTGTTCTCCATTTATGTAGCACCAGTTGCTAAGATTATACACAAATACAATTTGATGTGTCATTTCCACGCGGATGATATTCAAATCTACATTCCAGTGAAACCCCACCAAGAGGACATTGCTGCGACTATCGTGCGTATTGAATAATGTGTAGCGGAGATCAGGACGTGGATTTTGACAAACTTTTTAAAGTTGAATGATTCAAAGATAGAAGTCATCGTGTCCGGCTCTGCGCAACAACTCAAAACAAGTGTGCTGCACGCACTACGCATTGGTGACTGTTTGGTCACCGTAACTCAGAATGTACGAAATCTTTGTGTACAGTTCGATGCGTACACTAGATGGCTCAGTCTAGTAGGGTTCTTATATATCAAGGTCAACGCATATGATAAAGAACGGTTATCGTGAACAAGCAACAAAGAACGAGGAAAATTTAATAAATGTTATTACATGATATCTACCTTTTGGAAAATATCTCGATTAACTAAATAAACAGAATAAAGAAATCCCGTAACCAAATCTTAATAGAACATAATAAACAATAACACTGAATCTTTCGATTATCAAATTCCACTTCCTTTCTAAGGTGGATTATACCGCTATACGACCATACACTAGGCGCCAAGTGTTATCTAAGAATAACTCCCATAATATAAATACGCAGTATAAGCTAGTCCTCGCGGACTCTCATCACAGTAATATGTTATAACACACACATATAAATATATATGTGAATACTTCAAGGGTAATAATACCTCACTTCAAAACACAGATAACTACCAATCATAATACAGCAAATAATAAATACATTCAATCAAAAAATAGACATTGACACTGGGCTAGTCCCATCTCGAATATATACGAACGTTTGTTGAAGTCAACACGCCGAGCTCGGAACACAATTAGAACGGTGTATCTCGGGCGCACGAGTGATGATGCCGGGCACTTGACGATTGCCGTCTTACGCCGCGAATTCTCGAGTCGCGACCGTTCAGTGATCGCACGGTCGCAAACGATTGCGAAGTCAGTTGAATACGTTCAACTGAAAGACGAAGCCGGGCAGTAGACGCTTACCGCCGGCCGTTACGAATTCGAACGAGAGGTCTTGTTTTGTCGCAAACGATCGAGAAGTCGGATGAACGGGTTCGCACGAATGACGACGCCTGGCAGAATACGTTTACCGCCGGCCGCTACGAGTCGCATTCGGTCAAGCTTTCCGACGATGTCGCTGTGAGACCGCTGTTCGAGGATGGCCCGTGCTGGGTGAGCGCGTCGCGATTATCGCTCATCGACGCAAATACGTTGGGGCCGACCGGAACGTTGTCTCAAAGTACTGCTGACGTGGCGGCTTGGTTTCTTCGAAGTTCGATCGAATAATCACTCTGGACACAGAATATTACACACATACAAAAGCTTGGGAACATAACCCACGTTAACGATTTCCACCACGCTTTACGACTTTCCTTGCCATTCTCTTGGCAGCAGGGCAACCTGTCTAGTTCAACCCTGGATCTGTCCCAGTCCTTCGCCAGGGCCCAGATGGCGAAATGCGTACAACAAACGTTTATATAAGCAGACCTAATGACACATCGTATGACAGGTTTCCATCATTTCTATTGGCTAATGTAATATACAATTCAAACTAGGCATTGTGGAACACCCTCTCTACGATTACAGTGAAACCACCTGCTTGCCTAGAAACACTAGCAACAGAATACCACGCTTCACTGAGCGCATCTGCCCGAGTTGCCGTAATTACGTAACCAGGGCGGTTGGTCAACAATATGTCTATCTACTGGCTTAACCTTCCTCATTTATAAAATTAAACCTCAGGAAAGTAGATTAAACATTCAGAAATAGCAGAAATGCTACACACCTCTATTGACGAAGCTACACTAGTAGTAAGGGGGTTCTTCCGAACACCGGTCATGACCCGAGATCAAAGGCTTTTTCGCTTTTTATAAGTAGAATTCCTACGTGTTTTAGCAGTATTGTGGAGCAGATTGGAATGTTACTTATAAAAAACTTGGAATGTTAAAAAAACGTGATTGACAGGTCCACGGAAGAAAGAGTGTGTCGACATCTAGTGACTAATTAGGCAATTAATTAGGTACTAATTAGTAACAAGTGAGTAGTGCATTCAATAGAGGGCGGCACTAGCAATAGTGTAAAAATAGTAATTCGATATTTAGTGACTAATTAGGTAATTAATTAGACTAATTAGCAACAAGTGAATAGTGCATTCTGGTTCGGGCGTGAAAGTGTCCTCTGGTTCGGCGTTGTCATGAAATGGTGTGAAGTCGGCGTTGTCATGAAATGGTGTGAAGAATTCGTCGGTGAAAGTGTCCTCTGGTTCGGCGGTGTCATGTAATGTTGGATCTACGGCTAATGTCGGGAGTGAAGTTGGCGTTGGTGCTAGTACAATTCGGCGGTGTGGCGGTTAAATGTAATGAATGTAGACCCCTCGGCCTATGGCGTACGTTCGGTGAAATAGTTCCGGCGACACCACGTATACGTGATGCGTGGCTCTGTTATGAAAAGAAAGCAGTTTTGTTACTGTTAGGAAAGAGGAAAGAAAAGCAGTTATAGTTTGTTAGTTATCGGTAGGCGCGCGGCGGCGGCGACGTCCTAAGTAAACTATACCGCCAGGCCGATTTTCTCTGGGGGTCGTATCCACCATAACAACATCGGTTTGTCGTATCCCCGGCGGTGGTATAAGGCCGTTTCTTTTAGAGGGGAGCATAAGAGCCCGTTCCTGTCCGATCTGGAGGACCTCAAAGCCCGCAATGAGGCGTCTGTAAATGTGAAAAGCAGCTATAGTTATAGTAATAATCAAAGCCCGTAAGAAACGTACCAAGCAGCTATAGTTATAGTAATCATCAAAGCCCGTAATGAGACGTCATAGTAATCATCAAAGCCCGTAATGAGGCGTCAGTAAATAAAGGTAGAAGCAGTTTGACGGTTATTAAAAGTTATAGTAATTGAACCCCGTTATTGGGCGTCTGTAAATTTGAAGGAAAGCCGTTATTTTAGTTAGTATCGTTGAAGGCGGAAACGTACCTTTCTCCGAGGCATAGGAGTCGAGGAGCAGGCGCAATATACGGGGCGTTCGCGGCGTGTGGACTGAAAATAAAAACACAAACAATTGTTAGTTAATGACGTTAAAAAACGTGTGGTCTGTAAATAAAACGAGTAATTTATAGTGATACGAAGGAAAGCCGTTAAATGAGTTAGGAAAACTTACCTGTTTTGCGGTTGTCGCGGGCTAGCATCAGTAGAGTGTTTGGCTCCATTGTGAGAAATGAATGGCGCAGTTGTTTTGCGCGGGAATGCGCAGTTGTTTGCGCGGCGACGTGTAGCGGCCTAGTCACGTACGCGGTAGCCTTACATAAGCGGCTGACGTCACTGGTTATATAAGGCGTTAATGTAACTGTTTGTAAGTGCCTAAAACTGTAGTAAAAGGTGAAATGCGCGTAGACTAAGCGGCCTATAATTCAAAATAGGGACTGGAGAATCGTATGGTAAACTTATATTAGAAAATAAAAGCGGCGTTCTGTTTGTGCACTAAACTGACCGAGAGTTTTTTTTTTCAGTTTTAGTAACCTTTAGAATCGGCTGTTTTCTGGCGCGCGTGCGCGAGCTCACGGTGACCGTGCGCGAAGCGACTATAAGAGGGCCGGGCGGAGAACGCCTATGTATCGTCGGTGGGTGTGTGTGTGTGTTTGTTACCGTTGCAGTAACGTTGTGTTGTTGCCGTTGCAGAGCGTTGTTGATGATGGTTCCGCCTGTTCACGGAGAGCCCCCGAAGAAAATGAAGTCGAAGGCGCCAACTGTTGCGGTGGCGTCCGGCGGCAAAATGAAAGTCTCTTCGGCGGCCGCTACGAATCCGGCTCTCGTCGCAGCGCCCACTAAGTCGGAGTCGTCTCTCGTGGCCGTGGTGAGTGCGGGCGTCCCGACGCCCGAGGTAACTCTGAAAGAGTTTGTGTTGGCCCCCGAAGGCACATATAAGATTACTACGCCCGTAACAATCGTTGGCGTCGCATGGAAAAGTAAATGCACGTACATCGGCTGTCACGTTTGTAAGCGCAAAGTGCGAGGCCTTGAAAGCGGTAGTATGGTGTGCGCAGTACACGGCGTGCAGGCAAAGCCGAAGACGTATTTTTAGGTTCGCGTCCTGTTGGAAGGGGATGGCGGTGACGAAGCTGAGGGCGACGCTGAGGCTGGTATTTGGCTTACACTGTTCGACGAAGCGATATTGTCGATCGTCGATTTCGACGCCGACTACGTGGCCAGCCTGTTACCAGAGCAGTTGCGCAACAGTTTTGTAGCGAGCCTGATCGGCACAGTTTTGGAGATGACCGAGCACAAGGTCGTATGGGGCGGCATTCTGGACACGTACACTGTCCGGGATGTGAGGGTCGTGTCGAAGAAGGCGAGTGAAAATGAAGCGCGCGTATGCGATGTTCACCTTTGAATGACTAAAGCTTGGTTGTTGCTTCTGTAGGACGCTGTAATCGCTGCTGCTTTGCGCAGCATCATTGATGATGAGTGCGCGCCCCCCGCCGAGAAGAGCGCTAAAACGGAAACGCCTCCTCGGCCATGCCTCGCTGATGACGACACGCAGTCCATTCCTCCTCCCTCGCTGGCGAGAGAAGCGTCGATGCGTCGGCCGCACCTCACTGATGTAGACACGCAGACCATTCCTCCGCCTCCCTCGCTGGCGAGCGAAGCGTCGACGTATCAGCCTTCGAACGCCGCTCCAACGTACGTTATATTGAGTCCGGTGGTGCCGACAACAGCAGCATCACTGCCATCACCACATCTGGACGTGTTGTCCGTATCGTCAGACGACTTTATACCGTGGGCCCGCCAAAAAAACCCCGTGATCGTGGGCACCCTTCAAGCCGACTCGGAGTGGAGCGTCCTCCATTCGTACGCCGGCCGGCAAAGATGTATGTTGTCCACATTCGCCGAAATAGTCGGCGAAAGGGTAATGGAAAGTGCGCGTCAAGAATGCGGTGAGTGCCCTCCCGAGGAAGGGTGTCCCTTCGTTCATATGTACGGCTACCGTGGAAGGAAGCCGAGCCGACGGTACAGGCTTGTGTATGAAAACGTGGCGGCCATAAATGTGTGTTTTTTTTCATTGGCGCTCGACAGCTTTCTGCAGCAGACGTTGTTGTTGCCCGCTATTCGTATACTCGCGGTGCTCGAAGAACGATGCGTGCGCGGCGATCGAATTTCGGAAGGCGCACTCATGTGCCAAGTGGCCGACTGGCTCATGGGCACTGACTGGACGGCCCCGTTTGATCGTTTGCTCTTGGAAGTGGCCGTACAGCAATATATGTTGAAAAGAGCGTGTCTCGCCGACTGATGTGGCGACGTTTTTTCCGCCGAATTGTTGAACGCTTAAGTTGCGCCCGCATAATACACCGATGAATATTATATTCAGCTGTAGCAGTGCCGAATTGAACATTAATTGCTGCCGAACATTTGCATTCCGCTATGGAATAAAGCCGTATTACTGTGTATAACATGTAGGCATTATATTTGCAATCCGCTAGGGCATAAAGCCTTATTACTGTGTAGAATAAAGCAGGACTGACTAGCGCTGAGTATTTACCCTGCTGTAGCAGTGCCGGCTTATTTACACCGATGAACATTGGCATCCTGCTGTAGCAGTGCCGAATTGAACTTTAATTGCTGCCGAATATTACATTTGCATTCCGCTGGTGTGGCCATAAAGCCTTATTATTTACCCCGCTGTGGCATAAAGCCTTATTACTGTGTAGCATAAAGCAGGACTGACTATTTACCATGCTGTAGCAGTGCCGGGTTATTTACACCGACATCCTGCTGTAGCAGTGCCGAATTGAACATTATATTCGCATTCCGCTGTTGTGGCCATAAAGCCTTATTATTATTTACCCCGCTGTGGCATAAAGTCTTACTGTAGTAGCGAGGTTTGTTTACATAAGCCGCTGTGGCATAAAGCCTTACTGTGGTGATGTACGATGCTTAATAAAACGTATCAACACAAAAAAGCCCGCCTCCTGTTGTCGACACTCCAGTACAAAAAAAAAAAAGTTGCCATTCAGTGCGCCGATACTACGAAATTCCTCGTCCCCCCTCCGCTGCTGCTGCTGCTGTGCCGTCATCTCGGTGAAACAAACAAACAAACAATTCGCTTCCATCCAGCTAACGGACGGGGTAGTCGACAGCGCTGTCACCTGACGGCTATCCCAGTGCAAACAAACTTGACGGTAGCGCGCTGCCATCCAGCGCTGCTACGAACCGGTAAGACAGCCAGCCTCAGCCGCATCCCAGTGAAATAGCGCGGACGGCACCGCGCCGTCATCTCAGTGTACAAACAAACAATTCGCTTCCATCCAGCTAACGGACGGGGTAGTCGACAGTGCAAACGAAACTTGACGGTAGCGCGCTGCCATCCAGCGCTACGAACCGGTAAAAAAGCCAGCCTCCGTCGCATCCCAGTGAAATTGCGCGGACGGCAAGACAGCCCAAAAACAAAACACCGCCATCCCAGTGCAAACAAACAAAATTGACGCCGCGAACAAACCGCGCGAGAAAAGTGCGGCCGCCACCTAGCGGTCGTTGTTCCGCGCGGCCTCATAATCGGTGTCGGCAATTCGTCGTAGTTAATATCGTTCCGGGCTCGATTAGGACGAACGTGCGTTCAGCACCGACGATGAACGCGTGCCCGAAATGCGATCGAACGTTCGCCCGTCGCCTCAATATGTTGCGGCATCTGAAAAGCTGCGGCGACGGCGGCGGCAATGACGCGTGACCGAAATGCAATCGATCGTTCGTCAGGAGCGATAGTATGTTGCGACATTTAAGTTGATGTAACGGTGCGCTGCCGCCGGCGCCGCCGCCGGCGCGCGATGACGACGACCTACGGCGTGCCGTTAGCGAACACTGGACGAGCATCCGTACGTCCGTAGTGCGCGGTCCCGTCCAGTCTAGATACAATTTCGATTTGTCCGACTGTTCGGACACGGCCGCGCACGACGCCCGACTACGACTGATGTACGAGGCGCAGACTCGGGCCTTTAAAATAAATTTATCGTACGGGTTTATCCTTCGGCACAGGGAGACGGGCCGACTCCGGTACTACCATTCTTCGTGTAACTGTTGCGGACGCTATCTCGAGTCGCCCGTCCTCGTTACCGACGCCGCGACGTTCGAACGTTTCCTCGACGCCGCCCGACAGCCCGACGTTCTGCACTACCTGATCGCGCAGCCACCCCACTCGGGGTGGATCGCCGAGTTCGTGACGAACGTTACGTACTTCCTCAACGCCATCATCAGCCATCCTATCGGGTGCGCGCGCCAGCAGCGACTCCCCGACTACCTGCGCCGCAACATGGCGATCGTCAGTCTAGTGAACGATTCCCACAGTCGACCGTACGCCGACAACCTGTGCCTCTTCCGCTGTCTGGCGTTGCATCGTGGCGCCGACTTCCGCGTAGACGATTTGACGACATCGGCCTTAGGGCTCTACGCCGACTACAGCGCCGCCCTACTACGCGTTCGCCGGCGTCCCGCTGAACGAACTCGACCGGGTGGAGACGGTCTTCAAAACGAAAGTGACCGTGTATCGACTGAAGGAGGACACCACCGCTGAAGTGGTCCGCCGCTTCCTCCACCGCAACCTGACTACCATCAGCGTCAATCTGTACGAGACGCACTATTCCTTCATAACCGACGTGTCGCTGTTCTGTCGCTCGTACCGATGCGATAAGTGCGGCGAGGCGCTGTGGCCGACCGCCTATCGGCTGCGGCGTCACGAGGCGACGTGCGAGGGCGGCGTTCGCCACGTCTTTCCCGGGGGCGTCTACCGTCCGACGCCGTCCGTGTTTCAACAGCTGGAGGACGAGGGCGTCTACGTGGACGAACGCCTGCGCTACTACCCGTACAGGGCGACGTACGACTTCGAGTGCTACTTCGACGATCGCGACCTGCCGGCGGACAGCGCCAAATGCCGGTGGATTGCGCGACACGAGCTACTCAGCGTGAGCGTCGCCTCGAACGTCCCCGGGCACGAGACGGCGCGCTGCTTCGTCACGTCCGGCGATTCGGACGAGCTCGCGAAGCGCCTAATCGACGCCCTGAAGGCCATGAGCGAGGCGGCGTGCGCGGCTCTGCGACTGTCATTCGACGCGACCTTCAAGGCGATCACCACGCTCGACGACGAATGGCGAGCTAGCGCGTCGGAGGCGGAGGCGTCGCGCGATAAGAGCCTGTACACGGTGCTCGGCGACCGCCTGTGGAAGCACCTGCGCCGCCTCCCCGTCCTCGACTTCAATTCGGGCAAGTACGACTTGAACGTCGTCAAGAAATATCTGACGCCCCTGTTCACGACCAGCGAGGCGCAGAGCATCTCGTCGGCGTTTTCGATCAAGCGTCAGAACAACTTCATGTGCCTGACGATGGCGACGCTCAAGTTCCTGGGCATCACCAACTACCTGGCCCCCGGCGTCAGCTATGACAGGTTTCTGAAGGCCTACGGCTGCGAGGCGACGAAGGGCCACTTTCCCTACGAGTACCTCGACGACCTGCGAAAACTGGATGAGACCGAGCTGCCGCCGCGCGAGGCCTTCTACAGCCGCCTGAAGCGCGAAGGCATCTCCGCCGCCGAGTACGAGGGTTGCGCGAAGGTATGGCGCGACGATTGGATGACGACGCTGAGAGACTACCTCGTGTGGTATAACAATAGGGACATGGTGCCTTTCCTGGAGGCCGTCGACAAGCAGTTCGCTTTCTATCGGCAACGCATCATCGACATGTTCAAGGACGCCATCAGCGTGCCGGGCCTGACGCTGCTGTACCTGTTCAACGATATGCCGTCGACGCTCCACTTCACGCTCTTCAACGAACCGAACAAGGACCTGCACCGGCTCCTACAATCGCAGATCGTCGGCGGCCCCTCGATCATTTTCGGGCGCTATCACGAGGCCGGCGTGACCGCTCTACGGCGCGAGGAGTACAGCGAGTTGGTGCGGCCCTGCCGCTCGATTGTCGGCTTCGACGCAAAATGCCTCTACCTATGGGCGATCACGCAGGAGATTCCGACGGGCTGGTACACGCGCCTTCGCGCGGAGAATGCCTTTCGGCCGGAACGCGTGCACCGCTACGGCCGCCTGGCCGTCGAGTGGCTGACGTGGGAGGCGGTGCGGACGGGGGCGCGCATACTTCACCAGCTCAACGGGCGCGAGAAGCTCGTCGGCAAGTACCGGGTCGACGGCTGGTGTTGCGAGACGCGGACGGCATACCATTTCCAAGGGTGCTTCTTCCACGGCTGCCCGTGCACGGGGAAGAAGACGAACGCGGTGAACGGCAAGCCGATGAGCCAACTGTACGCCGAGACGGCCGCCGTCACGGCCTACCTTCGCCGCTTAGTCGCCGTCGTCGAGATGTGGGAGTGCCGGTGGCGCGCGACGAGACCGCAGCCCCCGCCGCCGCCGACGCGGAGCTGGACCGGCGGCGTCGCCGTGACGCGGCCGACGATCCTGAAGTCCGTGCTCGACGGCACGCTGTTCGGCCTCGTCGAGTGCGACATCGCCGTTCCGGAGGCGCTGCGCGACGCCTTCGCCGAGATGCAGCCGATCTTCAAGAACGCCTACATCGCGCGCGACGATCTCAGCCCGTTTGTCGCAACGCCGAAACGCACAAGCTCCTCTCCCGGCCTCAGCGCACGCTCGTGGGGAGCTTCGTCGGCGCCAAGATTCTGCTCGCGACGCCGCTAATGCGGTGGTATCTGCGGCACGGACTCGTCGTCGAGCGCGTCTACCAGATCGTGGAGTACGAGCCGGTCGCGTGCCTTCGGCCCTTCGGCGACACGGTGTCCGCCGCGCGACGGGAGGGCGACGCTGACCCCGACAAGGCCATCACCGACGATACCTTTAAACTTCTCGGCAACAGTTCCTACGGGAAAACGATCACGCGCGTCGACCTGCACCGCGACATCATTCCGCGCCCCCTGTTCCATTTCTGCGCGATGGACACGGACTCGGCGTATTTGAGCCTCGCGGGGCGCGACCTCGATGAGCTCGAGGCGACGGCTAAGCGCGAACACTACTTTCGGCACCGCGGCGAGTGGTTCCCGTCGGAACACTGCGACGCGCACGCGGAGGCGTACGCACGGTACCAGCTCGCCGGCCGAGCGTGGGCCGCGCCCGACGAGGGTTGCGCGAGACGGCGCAGGTACGACAAGCGAACGCCGGGCCTCTTCAAAGAGGAATGGTCCGGTCGCGGAATCGTCGCGCTCTGCAGCAAGACGTACTACTGTTTCGGCGGCGACGACGGCGGCGACAAGTACAGTACGAAGGACCTGAGCAAGCATCAGAACGACGTCGACAAGGACGTCTTCCTCGGCGTGCTGCGCGGCCGATGGAGCGCCGGCGGCTGGAACCGCGGCTTCCAAGTGAAGGAATCGTCCGTGCTGACGTACATTCAGGAGCGCGCGGCGTTGAGCTACTTTTACGCCAAACGTCGCGTGCTGGACGACGGCGTCACCACGGCGCCGATACTCGTATAACATGTGGGACCCCCTCCCTAACCCTAGGGGTAGGGACTTACCCCTAGAAGTAGGGACCCCTAGGGGTAGGGACCTACGTAAGGATCTATCCCTAGGGTATGTATGTATGTATGTATGTATGTACGAATAAAAAACATGAGTGAACACGCGGTACAGTTTTTATCGTTTTATTTACTACAACCTCACTACTTCGGTCTTGCCTGCCTAGCGCGGCGAGGAGCCCGCGAACGGCGGGTCCGACAAAGTCGGTTCGGATACTCGGTCGTCTAATAATAATAATAGCAAGCGATAATAAGCGTTCAATGCGGCTTTAACAGTCGTTGGCCACCCTATCGGGGCCGAACAGGCACTGGAAGAGCAGGTAGGCGACGCAATGTTGTCCGCACACTTTAGATAGGCCGCTCTGCAGTCTCTTGCAGTCGACGCGGCGCATCGGATACTTGGCCGTCCCCCGCGTCAGCGCCTTGAAATGACCGAGCTGGACGGCCGGGTTCACCTTTGCCTTGCGCACCTGCAGGACGGTCTTGAACCCCGGAACGAAGACGTCGCCTAGGAGCGCGAAGGCGTCCTTGCTTCGCACCAGCTGCACCTTTACGTCGACGCCGTTCAGCAGGTACCGGTTTTGCACGAACACGTCGACGTGCAGGCGTCCCATCATGTCGAACTCGCGGCTGCCGTGTTGGTAGTTATGCCGATGCGCGTACCCGCCGTTGTTGTTGTTGTTCGTCTCCATGCGCCCGGCGGTGTCCTTGCGCCACAGGTCGGCCTCGAGCTGCGACCTTTTGGCGTCGGACCCGTAACTGACCAGGGTCTCGATGTAGGCCCGGTACGGGTACGTATTGGTCGTCGACGTCACGAGCGTGCCGTTCAGCGTCACGTCGACCTGACTGAACATCGAATGCAGGAAATTGTTGACCGGCGCTATGACGCTGTCGTTCGCGAGATCGGTGCGGTCCCCCTGCACCACCTTGGCGCGCACGTACAGTCTAGCGGTCGCCAGGTCCAGATAGTCGTCTCCGGAGCCCGGAATGAGAAACTCGATAGGGCCGCCAACGTCAAGGGCCGTCAGCAGCTGGTGATCGATCCACTGGCCGCTGTCGATGATCGTCTGCGTCGTCGGGACGCTGAACAGGTCCTGTTCGCTCTTTACACCCTCACACGACTGTCGATGCACGAACGCCATCCTTCTACTTCTACGCGGGGAATACGTCGTCGCTCGACGTCTGCTCCTTTCGACGGCGCCTCTTCTTACTGGTCGTCGACGGCGTGCCGGGCGGCTTGATGCGTCGTCGTCGCTTTTTCGGCGACAGCGGGGGCGAGTTCAACAGCCCGTCGAGAAGGTCGGCGCCCGCCTCCTTCGCGCGTCGCTTTGCCGACTGTTTTAAATTGCCGCCAGCGACGACGTCCCGCGCCACGCGCACGCCCGTCTTGAGAGCGCGCTTGCCCAGCGCCACGGCCCCTCTCTTGATGAGCGGCATGGCGCTTCGAAACAGGCTGCCGAAGAGATTACCTAGGCCGTGGCTCCGCTGCGATCGGGCGCCGACGAACACCGGCAGGCCACCGCCGACCTGCCGCTTGTAGTAGTCCTCGTACACGCTTCTCGTCATCGTCAGAACAGTTTCGACTTGCAGCGTCTGACGTGAAGCGTCGTCAAGACTTTTCTGTGCTCGAATGGTATCGGTTGACCGAGGTCGTCTCTTATATCTATCTCGATCGAATCGAATTTGCGACGCAGGAGCTGCGCGTATTGGACGCGGTCGAAGACGTTCGATACGACGCTCCCGTTCGAACCGTAGGTGTGCACGGATCGGAAGAGGGGAGCGAATACTTCGCCGACGATGCGCGACTCCACGATGTCCGTGTACACGAACATGGTGTCGACGCCGCCGTTCATGTCCACCGGGTGGTCCCCCTCGAACTCGAACAAATACCCCGGGGGCAGGCCGCCGTTGGGCTCCCCGTATCTCGCAATATAGCCCGACTCGAAGCCTAGTATCTGTTTCAGGCGGCCCCGCGGGGGCATGTTAAATTCGACGCCCGGCGATAGACGCAACGTCATCCGATTAGAGACGGAGCTGAATTCCATGCGCGCCTTGACCGTATCGGTGCTCAGTTTCGTCAGCGCCGCGTTGATTTTGTGCATCAGATCGTAGGCGCTGTTGTATAAGCCGTACGGGATGTTGCCCTGCCGTGCAATTTAAACCCGTCCGCGCTGGTGTAAACGCCCTCCTCCCCCGTCTCGCAAGCCACGAATAAGTAGGCGTCCTCTGCTCTCAAGTTGTACCAGCTATGCGTGTACTGTAGCGAAACCAGCCCGCATTCCCACCGCCCCGACAGGTCGACGCGTTGCGTTAGATTCGTCGTGTAGTGCGTCAACGTGTTTAAGGGGTGCGTCTTCATAGACGCGTTGCTCGGCAACGTCACGTAAACGTCAGACGATGCCATCGCGTCTCATAGACGGACTCGGCAGTAGGTAGCCGAGGCAACTACTCAGCAGCGCCGTCCTCAGGTTGGAGTCGCCCTGGCCGCGCGTTAGATTGTATATACTGACGACGATCACCGTGTACAGGACGACGATCTGGCACAGGAAGACGATCTCGGCTTTAGGGCATTCGTTGCCGCAGAGACGCCACGGAACGCTCGTGACGGAGGAGACGTCGCCGGCATCGGGCGCATCCACAGAGTCGCATGAGCCGATGGCGGGTTCTTCGACAAACGCGCCCGAGTCGACGGCGGTATTCGGCTGTTGCATTGGCTGCTGCTGCTGCTGCTGTCGTCTCGACGATGCACATCGCGCGACTGCCGTCCGACGCTACGGCGTCCTTTCTTTATCGCGCAGAAACGCCATAGACCGAGTTCGCCGACGGGCGCGTGGCCGTCGGGTGGTACGAACGTGCCTTCTTCTTCTAATCTGCAGTCTACTAATACAGCACGGTCCCCTAATAAAAAACGAAAAGCCGTTGCACAGCCCCGCCTCTTGCAGTCGCCAGCACCCCGCGTGTCGCATCCAACGCGTCGTCATCCCTCGGCGTCGATCCAGCTATTGAACGAGGTCCGACGCTACGGTAGCCTTCCTTTATTGCGCAGAAACACCATAGAACGAGTTCGCAGACGTTGCTGTCATCGTCGATAGCATCGGTCGCATCGACAAGGACGGAAGCGGCGGCGGAAGAAAGTCTCCAGCGTTTTGCGTATTGCGTCCAACAACGCGTCATCAGCCCTTACAGTCCACGAGCGCCTTCGCGTCGATCCAGCTATTGAACAAGGCCGGATAGCCGGACCATTTGACGAGCACCTCTTCGCCCTTACCGCGTCGTCGACGACGTCTCCGTAGAACGGCCTCCACCCGATATAGTTGATCCTTCGAGACGATCACTTTTTGTAGCTCCGGCTCGTAGAAGGTGAAGTCCAGTGTCGTGCCGGCGTCGTCCATCAGTCGGTAAACGGGAGGGTCGGACGGGTGCGATTCTACGACGGTGAAGAACTCTTCGCTCCAGTCAGCCATGTACCCCTTCTTGAAACGTCCCTTCGCTTTGCTGATGCGTACGCGGTCCCCCTCGCGCAGTTTCGGCTTGATTTTTTGACACCTGCCACCGCCGCCGTACAGCCGCTGCCACACGCTCTCCTGATTCGCCGCGTCGACGCCGGCGTCCTACCGATGATTCGATGGTAGGCGTTGTTGTACGACCGCACGAAGTCCTGCAACGGCTCCACGTACCTCAGCGTCTGATGCTTCGTGAAGTACCTCCACATGCGCGTCTTCCGCGTACGATTGAATCGCTCCACGACACTCGCTTTGGTCTCCTCGTTGTGCGTCACGAAATGGTGGACGCCGCGCGCCCTCAAAAGCGTCTGAAGGGGCCTGTTGAGGAACTCCGTCCCCTTGTCGGTCTTCAAGGCGTTCGGCGGCGGTTGCGGCGACGACAGCAGGCCCTCGAAGGCCGCGACGAGCGCAGGACCGGATTTACTCTTCAACGGGACGCACCACGCCCGCTTCGAGAAGACGTCGATGACCGTCAATAGGAACGCTATACCGTCGTTGTGTTTTTTCAGTTTAGCCACGTCGACGAGATAGGCTTGCCACTGCTGGTTTCGGCCGCCCACGATAACGCAACGTCGCTTGAAACGGCGCCTGACCGGCTTGTGAAGCGTATAGGCATCCTGCTCCGATAGCCACCGCCCGACGATCGGCTTGGGCACCGCGGTCGGCCGGTGCAACGCGTCGACGCCGCCGTAACTGCCCGCCCGTTTCGGGTCGAAGTAGGCGCGCTTCAGTCGGTCGTCGCGTTGTTGGCGTTTCGTTGCGCACCACGAGTCCGCTGGGACACCACCGCCAT
Source organism: Paraescarpia echinospica (assembly GCA_020002185.1). Taxonomy (NCBI): domain Eukaryota; kingdom Metazoa; phylum Annelida; class Polychaeta; order Sabellida; family Siboglinidae; genus Paraescarpia; species Paraescarpia echinospica. Next base: position 13,286 of record JAHLWY010006410.1, on the reverse strand, counting down.
GGCTCTTGCGGCGACGATGCGGCGAACAAGAGGGCGGCGACGATGGCCGCCGCGATTACGACGGCGACGACGACGACGACGAATACTGATCTGCGGGCGGGCATTCTCTACGGGCGCTAAATGCTGGTCCACGGCATGCTTTCGACGGATCGAGTGCGGCCCTTTCGCTTCTGCGCGCGCTGTATGTACGCTCGACGCTGGGGGTTACCGACGAGCTCCATAGGCACGTTTAGCCGCTTTATATGGTCCCCAAACGCTTCCCAGCCAACCGGCGCTTGGGTCTTCTTCCGCTTTCGCATGAGATCGTTCACTAGATCTAACATGTTGCTTCCGGCGATAGGCGCACCGTCGTACACGATCTCCGCTCGATCGTTCCAGCGAATCAGCTTGTCGGCTTTCAGTCTCGACATCAGGAGGCGGGCCTTTTCTTTCAGAACTTTCGGTACGCTCTTCACGATCTCGCTCTCCGTATCGTCCGGCGATTGGTCGGGCGGCGGCTGGTCGAGCGTCATCGGCGACTCGTTCTTCACTACGGACACGCGCGTCGGTTGCTGCGCGCGATACGTCTCCATGGCGTTGTAACGACTCAGCAGTTGATTGTACGCCGCCACCTTTTCTCGTTCGGATAAATTCGCACGCTCGAGAACGGCTTTCATGTCGTTGTCCAGGCTACTCATCACACGCGACGTGGTCGTGGTCGGTTGCGATAGTAACGGAAGTAGACGCTCCACCAACCGGGGGGGTCTACCAACGCCATCTTCTTTGCGTGCTGCATCAACCGATAGCCTGTCTGAGGAGGGGCAGAAAGGTGCTCGCCAACGGCGCCAGCAGCGCCTTCAGAAACGCGCCCGACCCCGTCTGCAGGACGGCCCTCTTCCGTTTGATGGGCACTTTTTTCGACGCCAACTTGCGCAAATTGTTCCTGTACTTTGTCAGCATTTTTCTGTTGTTAGGCGTCAATTTCACGTTCTCTCGCAGAATGTTATACGCGCAGTCGCACAGACTACAGATGAGGTCGGCGTCCGCGTGGGCGATTACCGCTTTTCTCAGATTCGTATTCCGATGGTATCGACGCAACAGCTGCAGCGCCAGGATGTGCCTCTTCACGCGATCTGTCATCCTGTCGAATGACGTCGGCCGCTGCGCGCTCCGCTTTTTTATACTCTAGTCGGCATGTAGACGTACTGAATGCGATCGTCGGGAAAAATGTCCATACGCAGGCGCATTGTTTCCAGCGTTTCCTGTTTCAGGTCCACCAGGAGGTAACCGTAGGCGGCCGACGTGGCATCTTTGTACGCCTCCACCATGTAGTTGGTTCTACCCGGATACATCTGTTTCGCCAGGTGACCTACTTGGCCCGCGTCCCGGGGACTCTTGAAGAGGACCATATACTGCGCGTTTAGGTTGATTGTGCGATTTTCTTTCCCTTTCGGAAAGAGATTCTGCAAAAGCTGTACGACGGACGCGTTGCAGTGATGACTTTTTTTAGTAAACAAAGTCGTGACGCTACTATCGGTCTCCGACATAAGGTCATCGAGCACTTGAAGCGTCCTCGTTTTGGCGTCCAAAAGCGTCGGATCCGGTAAACCGTCTACAAATTCGACGCCGGCTGTTGTCATAGAGTCGTAGGCGGTTTGCCACTGGCCGTAACACCACAGAATTTTCTCCGGCGGCGGCTCAATAATACACGAGGCAAACTTTAGCAGGTGTGCAACGAAAGTAGTCTTACCGCACCCCGTAGGGCCGGACACTATACACGTAAAAGGGTGCTTCCACTTTCCGTCCATATCGACGACTGGTGCGCGGACAATGTTACGGTGCGTTTTATTCGTTTCTTCTATAATACTCACGACGCACCTCCATCAACAATTTGCCGAGCACGTTCTGACCTTCTTTATCCCCACAGGCGCGACCCCAAAAGCCTTCTTTCGACGGTATCCACGCCACCAATTCGGTGTCACCGGTAGCCAATAGGGCGTCTTTCAACCTTTTTGACGCGCCGAACTTACTCATCAACAGGCTCCTCATACACTCGACTCTAACGGCGTCCCATTCGGCACTCGTTCTCGTTTTCGTGATCCTGAAACCTCGTCGCTTCGCTATATAGCCCGACCACGCCGATTTGATGTATTGCGCGCTTTCGTCGTCCGCGTTAAACATCGCTTTTCTAAACTGGTAAGCGTGCTCGACGGATTTGAAATACTGACCGTACGCCGGAATTCTACATGGATAAGAATTCGACAGGAACGACAAGAACTCTCCGAAACGTATAGGAGGCGCCATATCTAGACACGAACGACGATGCTACTGACTACAGCGCCTCACGCGTAAGCACTATATATACGTGTCTGCTTTCTTTTTCAGTCACTAGACGGCAGCGCGCATGCTTTCTTTTTCAGTCACTAGATGGCGGCGCACCTGCTTAACCATTATATAACCTTACGCTCACGTGACTCCTCATAACCATTATATAACCATACGCATACGTCATTACTATTTTTACTTCTATTTTTACACTATTGCTAGTGCCGCCCTCTATTGAATGCACTATTCACTTGTTGCTAATTAGTACCTAATTAATTGCCTAATTAGTCACTAGATGTCGACACACTCTTTCTTCCGTGGACCTGTCAATCACGTTTTTTTAACATTCCAAGTTTTTATAAGTAACATTCCAATCTGCTCCACAATACTGCTAAAAAACGTAGGAATTCTACTTATAAAAAGCGAAAAAGCCTTTGATCTCGGGTCATTACCGGTGTTCGGAAGAACCCCCTTACTACTTACACTGGCTGCCGATAGTAGTTAGAGCAGAGTATAAGATACTTCTAGTCACGCACCGAGCACTGACTGGCTGTGCCCCACAGTATATCACCAAATGTTTGAACAGACGTCAGCCAACTCGATTGCTGCGCTCCAGTGAACACAATCACTTATGTGTACCACTTGCAGCGCGTCGGTGGGGTGACAGATCATTTTGCGTGGCAGCCCCTACGCTATGGAACTTGCTACCACAAAAGCTGACTGCAACAACAATGACAAACACTGATTTTAAAACAAACCTTAAGACCTATCTGTTCTCATGAACATTCTGTGCGGCGCCGTGAGCAACGATTGTTGGAACGGCGTATTATAATTGCCACGATTTGATTTGACAGAGAAGAGCTGAAGTGGCAAGTAGAATTGGCAAACTGAACTTGTCTGCTGCTGCTAGCAATCCTGCGATTGTGTGACATGGAATGTGAGCTGAGCCCATATGCACCCACCTTGCAGTCCTTACATGGGACACTGTAGTAGATGGCCAAGATAAGTACGTCTGTGTCTGCAGCCTATATAACTATTCGCGTGTACCCATACTTGTGTGTACGTACTTTGTCTGCTTTTTTAAGAGGCCACCTCGAATCAGTTTCACGCATTGAGGCATTGCTTCATGGTGTGTTGTCCAGGATTCGGCGAGGTAATTATGCAGGGCTGTTTTATTTTTTGGGTTCGCAATAAATGCCTTCCATGGTGGGATAGGCAAGTTGTACTTGACTTCATAAGTGCGGCTTGATTGTTGTTGGCGGATCTGTTCATCAACGTACCATCAAGCTCTTTGATGGTTCAATGTCGTACCGGTCTCCGACCATACTGATTCAGGTACAGTGTGCAGGGATTGATAATAATAACTTCTTCAGATACCTTGGTTGCATGTCTGCAAATAGTTTGTATCCGGTGTCTTGGTTTCGGTGCATGAATGCTATAGCATCTACAATTAACAACACAGCTTCGTCCATGGCAGGCAGATGGTCTTCATCAATCCAACAATCTTTGAGCTGGTCCTTCATGACAGCCACTTAATCTGCCTTGTTTTCTTTCCTAATTGCATAGCCAAGTGACATGTCTTGATTTGGCTCGAAGAGTGACGCAGTCCACTCATATGCGAATGCGTCCGTGTCCTTGAAGCATAAGCTCCGCAAGACGTTACTTTCTTCCTGATATATTCTTGTCTGTTGAGATTTTACTTTCTTTCTGCCTTTCTGCTCAAACGTCTGGAGGTGAACAGGTTCAACTTGAAGACTTCTGGTTTTCTCAACTCTTCCCAGTGCTGCTAATCCTTTTGATTTGGCTTCAAGCAGATCCAAGGACTGACATTTCTCGCCAGTTGCTATGGGCAGTAGATCTGGTAAGGAGCAGCTGAATGGATTAAACATCTCTTGCTTCAGTAGATTTTTCATCGTGTTCACATCGGATCGGTCTTTGTTGGCTTTACTGTTAGTTGACGGTTTGGTGCCCTACTGAATGTGTACCATTGCCTTTGTCTGCTCAGATACTGCTGTGAGCGCTGGAAGTGCTGTAAGGTATTTATCTCTGGTAGGTGTTTGTTGAGTGACACCTTTGAACAGCTGTGTCTTCGCTTCACGACTGTAGGTTTGCTTCAAAGCCATGTCGGTCCAACCTGCATTGAACTTATCGCTAGACACACGCACATTAAAATGTCCATGTTGGAATTCTTAATCTATGTCTGGTGGCAACCAAGAGCTCCCATGAAGTTGCTAGCTGCATGAAAGCCACCTATGCGCAATATCTGATGCTCATATTTGTCTGGTTTCTTCTTTTGAAGTCCGAGGGCAATTTCATATATAGCCTGATCACATGTTATGATATAGTACTGCTAGCCAAGTTTCTTGCCAAAGGATGCAAAATTGTGCAAAAGATGGATTGAATTGTACTCTTGAATTACAGCCTTACATTTCACAAATGTAATGATCATTCGGTCTTTGGCATTGGTATAATTTTGATATGATCCGCCAACGTTTTACTCATGGTTGCCCCCAGTATTCCCCAACGATTACCATAGGCACACCTTATGATCCCATGTAATAAGTTATCCCCATGTCAGATATTTTTAGAAAGTAATACACTTAGGGGGTGTAGGGTAAGGCGGGTAAGGGATAGTACCTCACGGTGAATGACAGCCACGTCCCACACAGGACGGTCAGGATCCTATTTGGTTCCCCCTCCTTGTCTAGCTCACATATGGTTCCTTGTGTCTGCATGTGTACGGCAGCGCCACACCCCGGGCAACGTCTTTGGCTGGCCGGCCAAAATATGTGAGTGCCTTTCCGAAGGGTTGTCCCCCCTGTTAGTACACTCGGAGTAGGCGGAAGAATCCCCAGAGGTCAACGGCTACGAAGGCGGGAGATGGAAATGCTTGGTGTCGGACCAAGGGCGCATCAGGGATTTATAATGATACGCGGCTAGAACCGTCCAGAAAGCAATGGCAAACTACTGGAATGTACACTGCCGAAAACCCAGATGAAATCATGATTGCAAAGAGAATCGATATGGGACTCGGTGGTGAGTCCCCCAAGCCAGAAGAGTCCTTACGGCTATTGGGGAAGAGCCAGAAACAACCGGGAGTAATACTCAAGCTGATGAAGGCAATTTGCTCGACTGTGCGGAGAAGGGAAAGAAGTCGAGTGGATGGCTAAAAACAAAACGAGAATAGCAACTTGGAATGGCCGCAGCATGGCGGCTGGAAAAATGGACAATGTTATAGAAGAAGCATTTTACACCACACGCAGGAGGAAAATTCATATACTCCGGACAAGCAAAGGCAGGACAAGGAGGCGTAGCAATATATAAATGAGTAAACAAATAGCAAATACAGTACTTGGATACAAACCAGTAAATGACAGAATTCTGAACATAAGATTACCAGGAAAAATGAAGAATATCAAAATAATACAAGTCTATGCGCCGACATCAACAGCAGAAGAGGAAGAAATAGAAGCTTTTTATACTAATTTTCAAGGTGAAATAGACGAATCCAAGAAATCGGACATCACCATTGTCATGGGTGATTTTAACGCCAAAGTAGGACAAAGACGAGATGAGATAGAACGAGGAACAATCGGGATATTTGGATTAGGAGAGAGAAACGAAAGGGGAGAACGACTTGTTGAGTTCGCCATCGCTAATAACCTCACAATCGTAAATACAAATTTCTCAAATTGTCACAAGCACGCTTTGTATGAATTCGACATCTTTATTCAAATCCGAATAAAAGGAGGAACGTCATTGGTTAATAAAACGACAATCATGATAGAACGTAATAGGCATAGCGTCATGATATTACGTAGCACAATTGCAGTGTGTCACATCTCCCTTTCGTCGAAGTAATTAATATGGTTATATAAAGTCACGAATACTAACTGCTAAAAAACACTAACAACGCAATTAACGCAAAAACAGGTGACCAGCCTCATTGGAGTAGACTGTCCTCAGCTGGTCTGGCATATTCAGCCGACGTAATCACTCAACCACCCTGGGCGGTTTGCGTTGCGGTTGCTACGTCGCAAAGGAGCCACGGCTTCGGGGACAGCCTGATGATGAGGCCTTCCTTGTGCCTCCGGCTCGTCGATCGCGGTCGGCGGTGTCGGGAGCGGCGGCTTCTCCTTCGTCTTCAGGAAGTCGCGCCGGTTTCATCGGTATGCCTGCGCGTTTTCGTTTGTCACCGTATATGAGCGAGGAGTATTCTCGACTCGGCTCACGACGGCTCGCTCCCATGTTGCACCGGAGCGAATGCGTACGGCATCGCCTTCACGCAGTGGAGGTAGCGTACGCACGCCACGGTCGTAGTGGTTGGCGTACGTCGCCTGGCGTTGTAGTAGTTGAGAAGTTGCGCTGACTACCCGTGGACGCAACGCCGACTTCGAATCAGGCAACTTCGTCCTCAACGTACGGCTCATCAACATCTCAGCTGGCGATAACGTCATGCCAGACACCGGCGTGTTTCGATACTCTAAGAGCGCAATGTATGGGTCACGGTGATCGAAATTCGCCTTCTGCAGCATGCGCTTCAGCGTTTGAACGAAACGCTCGCTCTCACCATTTGACTGTGGGTACCGCGGACTGGATGTTGTTCCCTCAACTCCCCACTCGGACAGGAACGCCTTGAAGGTGGCACTGTTAAATGGCATGTTGTCACTGATGATTTCGCGAGGTATGCCGTGCCTCGCGAACACCGACTTGCAGTGCACAACCAAACTGCTGGCCGTCTTACTGTCGAGCTTGCATAGTTCAGGGTACTTGGAATAATAATCCACAATCACTAAGTAGTCATGGTTGTTGTATGTCATGACGTCCATACCAACTTTCTCCCAAGGTAGACTGGGGATGGGATGAGGCTTCAGCGGCTCACGCTGTTGCCTTGGTCTGTACCTCAGACACGCTTGGCACTTCGACACGACTTCCTCTATGTCGGTGCTCATGCCCGGCCAATATAAGCACATGCGCGCTCTGGCCTTGCACTTCTCAGCACCGAGATGACTTTCGTGGATGACTTTCAACATTTGTTGTCTCAGAGATGCTGGCACCACTATCTTGTCGGCTAAGAACACGATGCCTTCAGCCTCGTGCAGCTCGTCTCGCTGGTGCCAGTACTGTTGGATGACGATCGGCGCATCTCGTCTATACTCAGGCCAGCCATGCCTGATCTGTTGTCTCAGGATCGACATCGTCTCATCGGCTGCGGTCGCTGTCTGTATCTGCTCTCTTCGTACAGCACTCATCGGGATGTTTTCCACCAGTGTATGCACCATGACTTCCATGTCGGCATGTAGATCGTTCGTTTCTTCCTGTTTAGGATTGTACGCTCGCGACAGCGTGTCAGCGAGGTACATGAGACGACCCGGCACGTACTTCACATTGATTTCGTATCGTTGCAGGCGTATCATCATACGCTGGATGCGAGGTGATGCCCGTGCGATCGGCTTCTTCAGAATTGCTTCCAGAGGTCGATGATCTGTCTCGACCTCCACCACCTTTCCGTAGATGTATTGGTGATATTTTTCGCACGCGTAGATTATACTCAAGAGTTCTTTCTCAATCTGAGCGTAGTTGCACTCAGCGGATGTCATTGCCCGTGATGAGTATGCCACTGGCTGCCGCTCTTGGATCAATGCAGCGCCAAGGCCTCGTTGCGATGCGTCACTCTGTATTTTGACGGGCTTCGTGACATCATAATATCGCAGCACTGGTTCACTGGTCAATATTGTTTTGAGTCTCTCGATGGCTGCGTCATGTTCCGGATGCCACGCCCACTCGACGTCCGTTGCCAATAACGATCGGAGTGGCGCTGTAATGTCAGACTCGTTCCGGATGAATTGCGACAGGAATTTCACCATTCCAAGGAACCGTCTCAGTGAAGTCTTGTCTTCAGGTCGAGGCATCTCAAATATGGCTTTCACTTTGTCGATGTCAGGTTTGAAACCATCTGGCGTCTGGATGTGACCCATGTACTTCACCTGGTTGACCTTGTATTGTATCTTCGATTTGTTGAATGTCACGTGACTTGCCTGCGCACGTTCCATTACCAGTCGGATGATCGCGTCGTGCTCTTCGTTGTCGACAGCTGCGATAATCATGTCATCGCCGATAATATGCACATTGTGGATGTCACCAAACGTCTCCATGTTCCGCTTCTGCATGACTTCGCTGGCTGAGCATATGCCAAACGGCATTCTTAGGAAGCGCATTCTACCCCACGGTGTGTTGAACGCTGTGAGATATGATGATTCGTCACTCAAACGCACTTGCCAAAACCCATCCTTGAGGTCAAGCACAGTGAATATCTTCTTCCCAGCCAGTTTGGCCTGGACGTCAGCGACTGTTGGCATTTCATAATGCTCTCTCTTGATGGCTGTATTGAGAGGCTTCGGATCTAAGCACACACGCATCGACCCGTTCTTCTTCTCCGTTATAACGAGGTTGCTGACCCAATCCGTAGGACGATCGACGTCATCGACAATTTCTCTCTGCTTCAAGTCATCAAGTGTCTGTTTCAGTTTATCGTGACGTGTGTATGGGATTCTGCGTTGCGGATGGATGCACGGCCTGACTTCACTCGATGTCTCGATGTGATATTCTTTGGCAAACATGCCTGTGCCGTTGAACACTGCTGGGTATTCGCTTAGCAGATTTTCTTTGGTGAGCTTGCCCTTCTCATTCGTCTTCACTTCATCGATGTTGTGGCGGGACACCAGCTTCAAGCGTTCGCATGCGTCGTGTCCAACTATTGCTGACTTGATATCGTCGACGATGTAGAATGAAACCGCATGTCGTTCATCACCGCTCGTGTGGGTTAGCACGACTGTACCCATAGGCAGTACCTTGGAGTTTCCAAATGCCGTTAGAACACAGCTTGTCGGTTTCATTGGCACGCTGCTCGCAAACTTTGAGTACACTTGATATGGCAGCACGTTTGCCTGAGCACCGGTGTCAAGCTTGAAACGAATGCGTGTATCATTAAATGATACGTCTGCCTGCCATTTGTCTTGAATGTCACCAATGAACAACGAACCAATGAACAGTTCGTTTTCGACGTCACGAACATCGCAGTCTATTGCTCGCACCACTTTTGACTTGCAAACCGCTGCGAAATGGTTGCGTCGCTGGCATTGACTGCAGACTTTTCCAAACGCGGGACATTTCTTTGCTTCGTGCGTTCGCCCACAGTACTTGCAATCGCGTATCAGTTTGGTGCTCTCTTTAGCTTTATATTTGTCAGCTTGCGAGTGCGCAAATCAGTAACCCACTGACCAATGCTCTCGCCCTCTTTCTGGTCTCTGCACCAGAATTTGTATCGCTCGTAGACGCTATTCTCGCGTGGAATGCAATAGTCGTCGAATTTTCGTAGCACAACTTCAATGTCAGTTTTGTCTTCATCTGTACCATACGTGAACGTTTCATGAATTTCAACCGCGTCGAACCCCATACTGTGCAGTAGAATTGCGACTTGCGTAACGGCTGCTTTATCGCTCAGTTCCGCAGCTTGTCGGTACACATTGAAATTTGCTTTCCATCTTCGCCAAGTTACCGCTAGATTGGCCGCGTCAAAACGCATAGTATCGGGCCTTCGTAGCGATTCCATAGTTATAGACTAGTGCGGCATTTGTGCGCAAAAGTACAACTTACTTGAGTAGGCGTAGTTGTTTATATTTCTGACACCATGTCACAAGCACGCTTTGTATGAATTCGACATCTTTATTCAAATCCGAATAAAAGGAGGAACGTCATTGGTTAATAAAACGACAATCATGATAGAACGTAATAGGCATAGCGTCATGATACTACGTAGCACAATTGCAGTGTGTCACATCTTCCATTAGGATAACGGCGACGCGTCGTTAGCTATATGCAGTGAACCAACTCATCGAATAGCCATGCGATTCTGTGATACTCAAGACGACCTCCAATGAGTTCGATCTGTCGCATGCATTTGCCGACGGAACTGGGACAGCGTGGAGTGAACGAACTTGCACAAGGTTCAAAACGGCAACAAAACGATTCGATTGAGAGTGGGATGCTCTGAGTGTCGCCACCGCGTCCCACGTGTCCCGCAACAGCCTAATTTAATTCTTGTCCCACGCAAATATCCTACTGCAATGCATCTAGCGAGTGTGATTATGAATCAACCAGTCATTTAATTATAATAATAATTATATCGGAATTTATATAGCGCCCGAATCCACTTGACGCTTTACAAAAAGCAGCATAAATTAAATAAAACTATAAAATATAGATTATTTAAAAATAAATAGTGTAAAAGAATTTATTTAAATATAACAAATAAATAAATACATAGAAAGTACATTTATAACACACACACTTGAATAAAACATTACGGATGTGATAGAAACAGGACTTGGAGATCGCATTCACCTGTTTCTCCATTGTCAAGCCGCTGTCCATACTAACTGCAAGATTTCTCACGGATTGCACAGCGTGTAATAGTCTGCCCCCGATCACGAGGGACAAGTCGTTCATCTGATGAATTCGGTGTTTGGACAAAAACACGATGAGTTCGTTTTTTTCTTGGTTCAATTTTAACATGTTTCTATTCACCCACCCGCCAACACCCGCCACACAGGCTTCAATGGCTGACCTTTCACTGGCCCATTTCTCGTCAGGCTTGATAGGTAAATATATGTGTGTGTCATCTGCCTAACAGTGGTAACGAAGATTATATTTATTCACTATATCTCCAACTGGTTTAATGTACATGCAGTACAGTTTCGGTCCCAACACAGATCCGTGTGGCACGCCGCAACATAAATGTGCGTTAAACGAAGTTGCGAGGCCGACCGATACACATTGTGTTCTGCCGCTAACGTAAGATCTCATTCAATCCAGCCAAATGAGTGTTGAAAACGCTTTAGCATTATGCCATGGTCGATGACGTGAAACGCACTGGACAGATCAAGCATGACCAAGACGACTACACGTTTTTGATCAAGAGCTACTACGATGTCGTTCTGGACTTTCGCTAGAGCTGTCTCGGTTGAGTAATTATTGAAGTACGCCGATTGGTGAATATCGTTTAGATTGTTGATGTCCACGTGATCTTTCAAACAGTGTTCTTGTTGGGCGAGTTTGTGATTATTTACTTCACCTCATCATGGGTGGCTGGCAGAAACCTTTGAAGCGGGATTCCATCAAACATGACGTCATCGTCCAATGCTATTTCGTAGATATCACTGGGGTTGCCGGTATCGATGTTACGTGTCCCGTGTTACCCATCAAATGTCTCGTTAATTTGAACAGTTGTTTCTTATACTTGCCGCAGTCTCTGATCTTTGTAGAAAAGAATGTTTTCTTTGCACTGATCATCAGTTTGTTAACTGCATTGCATTGGTCCCTGAACAGCTGCCGATGAACGGTGAGTTTGGTTCGCCGCAATACCTTGTCTGCTCGCCTGCGCGCATGTTTGGCGTGTCTCAGTTCATCTGAATACCGTAGCGCGTTTGGTCTCGGTGTTATCAACTTTCGTTGGATGGGAGGGTGTTGGTTGACAACCGTTTCAATTCCCCTAGTATAGGCGTGTACAAATTCATCCAGCGGCTTATCAGTGTTGTTCAAAATTTGAGTTAAATCCTTGATAAATTCCGAAATACAAATGTTCCAAAGCTTCTTGAAAGTGACCAGCTGGCGAACGCTGTCTGGCTTCGTTAATTCTAAAACACACAGCGAGATGGTCACCGGAAGGGTTACGCTTTTTGTCACCAAGACATGACTAAGAAATTGTTGGCATCCCGATCAACAAGGTACTAATGTCTCGGATGATGACTACGTCCAAGGTATGGCCCATCTTGTGTGTGGGTCCCACCACGTGTTGTACCAGTCCATCAGCTTCCAACGTGCCATTGAAGCGCACGGCATCTGCATCGTTAATGTTGTGGAGGTGGAAATTAAGGTCACCTGTTATGATTACATCGTTGGATATAACAGCAAGGCGGTCCAAGTACAAACTCCATGTAATAATAATAATAAGAAGAAAACAAAGACGAAGAAAACATCTGCAGTTACAAGATATCCTCGTTTTTCTGTACCACTTTTGAAGTCTTTGCACTGGATTCCTGTATGCTATCGTGTAATATTTAAGATCTGTACCATTACATATCATGCGTTGTCCAGTAAGCAACCATCTTATTTGCATTCACTGTTTATTCCTGTAAGAAAACCTATCCAGCTTCGATCATCTAGTTCTGACCTACTTTTTGTTCCTAGAGTCAACACTAACATTGGAACTAAAGCTTTTTCTACTGCTGCACCAACTCTTTGGAATATGCTCCCTCTTAGTGTTAGATCAGTTGAACATTTTACAAAATTCTGTCTTCATTTAAAAAACTTATCTTTACAACCTTACTCATCCACCGTGCTTCCCTAGCGCCTTGACCCATATGTTGCCAACTGGAATACTACTTATGGATTTTGAGATTGAGCAATCCATTTGTTTTGATGGGCCTCTGAGCTTGGTTTCCAATGATTTAGGCGCAAAAGAAGTTACTTATCTTATTATTATTATATGTACTGCCGCGGAACTACTTCGAATTCGTACGCCTCTGGTTGCAAAGTGTGGAAAATTTACGTCATCACCAGTTGTTGATACACCAATCCGTAGCTACGCAGTCTGCAACTTCCTGTGAAAGTCGCGCCAGTATAAGCATGCGTCAATTCTATGTTGCACATTCACGACAAGCGTCCATCCTTGCGCGACATGGTACGCCGGTTGCGTATTACCATAACTGATATAGGCAGATTCAGGGGAGGCATGGGGGCACGTGCTCCCTACTCTTTTGGTCTCGCTATGTCTGCGCTAGAGTGGGGTGCCCCATATATCTTTGGAATGTGCGCCCGTTATCTGCTCCCTAGATTTTGGAATGTGTCCCCGCGTAGGTTAGTCTCAACGGGGTGCAATTGGCGGTTTTTGGTGAGCTTCCGAAATTGTGAATAAATGTTCA
>JAHLWY010006409.1:0-23610 GCA_020002185.1 Paraescarpia echinospica | reverse complement strand
ATAGTAGTTAGAGCAGAGTATAAGATACTTCTAGTCACGCACCGAGCACTGACTGGCTGTGCCCCACAGTATATCACCAAATGTTTGAACAGACGTCAGCCAACTCGATTGCTGCGCTCCAGTGAACACAATCACTTATGTGTACCACTTGCAGCGCGTCGGTGGGGTGACAGATCATTTTGCGTGGCAGCCCCTACGCTATGGAACTTGCTACCACAAAAGCTGACTGCAACAACAATGACAAACACTGATTTTAAAACAAACCTTAAGACCTATCTGTTCTCATGAACATTCTGTGCGGCGCCGTGAGCAACGATTGTTGGAACGGCGTATTATAATTGCCACGATTTGATTTGACAGAGAAGAGCTGAAGTGGCAAGTAGAATTGGCAAACTGAACTTGTCTGCTGCTGCTAGCAATCCTGCGATTGTGTGACATGGAATGTGAGCTGAGCCCATATGCACCCACCTTGCAGTCCTTACATGGGACACTGTAGTAGATGGCCAAGATAAGTACGTCTGTGTCTGCAGCCTATATAACTATTCGCGTGTACCCATACTTGTGTGTACGTACTTTGTCTGCTTTTTTAAGAGGCCACCTCGAATCAGTTTCACGCATTGAGGCATTGCTTCATGGTGTGTTGTCCAGGATTCGGCGAGGTAATTATGCAGGGCTGTTTTATTTTTTGGGTTCGCAATAAATGCCTTCCATGGTGGGATAGGCTCTTTGATGGTTCAATGTCGTACCGGTCTCCGACCATACTGATTCAGGTACAGTGTGCAGGGATTGATAATAATAACTTCTTCAGATACCTTGGTTGCATGTCTGCAAATAGTTTGTATCCGGTGTCTTGGTTTCGGTGCATGAATGCTATAGCATCTACAATTAACAACACAGCTTCGTCCATGGCAGGCAGATGGTCTTCATCAATCCAACAATCTTTGAGCTGGTCCTTCATGACAGCCACTTAATCTGCCTTGTTTTCTTTCCTAATTGCATAGCCAAGTGACATGTCTTGATTTGGCTCGAAGAGTGACGCAGTCCACTCATATGCGAATGCGTCCGTGTCCTTGAAGCATAAGCTCCGCAAGACGTTACTTTCTTCCTGATATATTCTTGTCTGTTGAGATTTTACTTTCTTTCTGCCTTTCTGCTCAAACGTCTGGAGGTGAACAGGTTCAACTTGAAGACTTCTGGTTTTCTCAACTCTTCCCAGTGCTGCTAATCCTTTTGATTTGGCTTCAAGCAGATCCAAGGACTGACATTTCTCGCCAGTTGCTATGGGCAGTAGATCTGGTAAGGAGCAGCTGAATGGATTAAACATCTCTTGCTTCAGTAGATTTTTCATCGTGTTCACATCGGATCGGTCTTTGTTGGCTTTACTGTTAGTTGACGGTTTGGTGCCCTACTGAATGTGTACCATTGCCTTTGTCTGCTCAGATACTGCTGTGAGCGCTGGAAGTGCTGTAAGGTATTTATCTCTGGTAGGTGTTTGTTGAGTGACACCTTTGAACAGCTGTGTCTTCGCTTCACGACTGTAGGTTTGCTTCAAAGCCATGTCGGTCCAACCTGCATTGAACTTATCGCTAGACACACGCACATTAAAATGTCCATGTTGGAATTCTTAATCTATGTCTGGTGGCAACCAAGAGCTCCCATGAAGTTGCTAGCTGCATGAAAGCCACCTATGCGCAATATCTGATGCTCATATTTGTCTGGTTTCTTCTTTTGAAGTCCGAGGGCAATTTCATATATAGCCTGATCACATGTTATGATATAGTACTGCTAGCCAAGTTTCTTGCCAAAGGATGCAAAATTGTGCAAAAGATGGATTGAATTGTACTCTTGAATTACAGCCTTACATTTCACAAATGTAATGATCATTCGGTCTTTGGCATTGGTATAATTTTGATATGATCCGCCAACGTTTTACTCATGGTTGCCCCCAGTATTCCCCAACGATTACCATAGGCACACCTTATGATCCCATGTAATAAGTTATCCCCATGTCAGATATTTTTAGAAAGTAATACACTTAGGGGGTGTAGGGTAAGGCGGGTAAGGGATAGTACCTCACGGTGAATGACAGCCACGTCCCACACAGGACGGTCAGGATCCTATTTGGTTCCCCCTCCTTGTCTAGCTCACATATGGTTCCTTGTGTCTGCATGTGTACGGCAGCGCCACACCCCGGGCAACGTCTTTGGCTGGCCGGCCAAAATATGTGAGTGCCTTTCCGAAGGGTTGTCCCCCCTGTTAGTACACTCGGAGTAGGCGGAAGAATCCCCAGAGGTCAACGGCTACGAAGGCGGGAGATGGAAATGCTTGGTGTCGGACCAAGGGCGCATCAGGGATTTATAATGATACGCGGCTAGAACCGTCCAGAAAGCAATGGCAAACTACTGGAATGTACACTGCCGAAAACCCAGATGAAATCATGATTGCAAAGAGAATCGATATGGGACTCGGTGGTGAGTCCCCCAAGCCAGAAGAGTCCTTACGGCTATTGGGGAAGAGCCAGAAACAACCGGGAGTAATACTCAAGCTGATGAAGGCAATTTGCTCGACTGTGCGGAGAAGGGAAAGAAGTCGAGTGGATGGCTAAAAACAAAACGAGAATAGCAACTTGGAATGGCCGCAGCATGGCGGCTGGAAAAATGGACAATGTTATAGAAGAAGCATTTTACACCACACGCAGGAGGAAAATTCATATACTCCGGACAAGCAAAGGCAGGACAAGGAGGCGTAGCAATATATAAATGAGTAAACAAATAGCAAATACAGTACTTGGATACAAACCAGTAAATGACAGAATTCTGAACATAAGATTACCAGGAAAAATGAAGAATATCAAAATAATACAAGTCTATGCGCCGACATCAACAGCAGAAGAGGAAGAAATAGAAGCTTTTTATACTAATTTTCAAGGTGAAATAGACGAATCCAAGAAATCGGACATCACCATTGTCATGGGTGATTTTAACGCCAAAGTAGGACAAAGACGAGATGAGATAGAACGAGGAACAATCGGGATATTTGGATTAGGAGAGAGAAACGAAAGGGGAGAACGACTTGTTGAGTTCGCCATCGCTAATAACCTCACAATCGTAAATACAAATTTCTCAAATTGTCACAAGCACGCTTTGTATGAATTCGACATCTTTATTCAAATCCGAATAAAAGGAGGAACGTCATTGGTTAATAAAACGACAATCATGATAGAACGTAATAGGCATAGCGTCATGATATTACGTAGCACAATTGCAGTGTGTCACATCTCCCTTTCGTCGAAGTAATTAATATGGTTATATAAAGTCACGAATACTAACTGCTAAAAAACACTAACAACGCAATTAACGCAAAAACAGGTGACCAGCCTCATTGGAGTAGACTGTCCTCAGCTGGTCTGGCATATTCAGCCGACGTAATCACTCAACCACCCTGGGCGGTTTGCGTTGCGGTTGCTACGTCGCAAAGGAGCCACGGCTTCGGGGACAGCCTGATGATGAGGCCTTCCTTGTGCCTCCGGCTCGTCGATCGCGGTCGGCGGTGTCGGGAGCGGCGGCTTCTCCTTCGTCTTCAGGAAGTCGCGCCGGTTTCATCGGTATGCCTGCGCGTTTTCGTTTGTCACCGTATATGAGCGAGGAGTATTCTCGACTCGGCTCACGACGGCTCGCTCCCATGTTGCACCGGAGCGAATGCGTACGGCATCGCCTTCACGCAGTGGAGGTAGCGTACGCACGCCACGGTCGTAGTGGTTGGCGTACGTCGCCTGGCGTTGTAGTAGTTGAGAAGTTGCGCTGACTACCCGTGGACGCAACGCCGACTTCGAATCAGGCAACTTCGTCCTCAACGTACGGCTCATCAACATCTCAGCTGGCGATAACGTCATGCCAGACACCGGCGTGTTTCGATACTCTAAGAGCGCAATGTATGGGTCACGGTGATCGAAATTCGCCTTCTGCAGCATGCGCTTCAGCGTTTGAACGAAACGCTCGCTCTCACCATTTGACTGTGGGTACCGCGGACTGGATGTTGTTCCCTCAACTCCCCACTCGGACAGGAACGCCTTGAAGGTGGCACTGTTAAATGGCATGTTGTCACTGATGATTTCGCGAGGTATGCCGTGCCTCGCGAACACCGACTTGCAGTGCACAACCAAACTGCTGGCCGTCTTACTGTCGAGCTTGCATAGTTCAGGGTACTTGGAATAATAATCCACAATCACTAAGTAGTCATGGTTGTTGTATGTCATGACGTCCATACCAACTTTCTCCCAAGGTAGACTGGGGATGGGATGAGGCTTCAGCGGCTCACGCTGTTGCCTTGGTCTGTACCTCAGACACGCTTGGCACTTCGACACGACTTCCTCTATGTCGGTGCTCATGCCCGGCCAATATAAGCACATGCGCGCTCTGGCCTTGCACTTCTCAGCACCGAGATGACTTTCGTGGATGACTTTCAACATTTGTTGTCTCAGAGATGCTGGCACCACTATCTTGTCGGCTAAGAACACGATGCCTTCAGCCTCGTGCAGCTCGTCTCGCTGGTGCCAGTACTGTTGGATGACGATCGGCGCATCTCGTCTATACTCAGGCCAGCCATGCCTGATCTGTTGTCTCAGGATCGACATCGTCTCATCGGCTGCGGTCGCTGTCTGTATCTGCTCTCTTCGTACAGCACTCATCGGGATGTTTTCCACCAGTGTATGCACCATGACTTCCATGTCGGCATGTAGATCGTTCGTTTCTTCCTGTTTAGGATTGTACGCTCGCGACAGCGTGTCAGCGAGGTACATGAGACGACCCGGCACGTACTTCACATTGATTTCGTATCGTTGCAGGCGTATCATCATACGCTGGATGCGAGGTGATGCCCGTGCGATCGGCTTCTTCAGAATTGCTTCCAGAGGTCGATGATCTGTCTCGACCTCCACCACCTTTCCGTAGATGTATTGGTGATATTTTTCGCACGCGTAGATTATACTCAAGAGTTCTTTCTCAATCTGAGCGTAGTTGCACTCAGCGGATGTCATTGCCCGTGATGAGTATGCCACTGGCTGCCGCTCTTGGATCAATGCAGCGCCAAGGCCTCGTTGCGATGCGTCACTCTGTATTTTGACGGGCTTCGTGACATCATAATATCGCAGCACTGGTTCACTGGTCAATATTATTTTGAGTCTCTCGATGGCTGCGTCATGTTCCGGATGCCACGCCCACTCGACGTCCGTTGCCAATAACGATCGGAGTGGCGCTGTAATGTCAGACTCGTTCCGGATGAATTGCGACAGGAATTTCACCATTCCAAGGAACCGTCTCAGTGAAGTCTTGTCTTCAGGTCGAGGCATCTCAAATATGGCTTTCACTTTGTCGATGTCAGGTTTGAAACCATCTGGCGTCTGGATGTGACCCATGTACTTCACCTGGTTGACCTTGTATTGTATCTTCGATTTGTTGAATGTCACGTGACTTGCCTGCGCACGTTCCATTACCAGTCGGATGATCGCGTCGTGCTCTTCGTTGTCGACAGCTGCGATAATCATGTCATCGCCGATAATATGCACATTGTGGATGTCACCAAACGTCTCCATGTTCCGCTTCTGCATGACTTCGCTGGCTGAGCATATGCCAAACGGCATTCTTAGGAAGCGCATTCTACCCCACGGTGTGTTGAACGCTGTGAGATATGATGATTCGTCACTCAAACGCACTTGCCAAAACCCATCCTTGAGGTCAAGCACAGTGAATATCTTCTTCCCAGCCAGTTTGGCCTGGACGTCAGCGACTGTTGGCATTTCATAATGCTCTCTCTTGATGGCTGTATTGAGAGGCTTCGGATCTAAGCACACACGCATCGACCCGTTCTTCTTCTCCGTTATAACGAGGTTGCTGACCCAATCCGTAGGACGATCGACGTCATCGACAATTTCTCTCTGCTTCAAGTCATCAAGTGTCTGTTTCAGTTTATCGTGACGTGTGTATGGGATTCTGCGTTGCGGCTGGATGCACGGCCTGACTTCACTCGATGTCTCGATGTGATATTCTTTGGCAAACATGCCTGTGCCGTTGAACACTGCTGGGTATTCGCTTAGCAGATCTTCTTTGGTGAGCTTGCCCTTCTCATTCGTCTTCACTTCATCGATGTTGTGGCGGGACACCAGCTTCAAGCGTTCGCATGCGTCGTGTCCAAGTATTGCTGACTTGATATCGTCGACGATGTAGAATGAAACCGCATGTCGTTCATCACCGCTCGTGTGGGTTAGCACGACTGTACCCATAGGCAGTACCTTGGAGTTTCCAAATGCCGTTAGAACACAGCTTGTCGGTTTCATTGGCACGCTGCTCGCAAACTTTGAGTACACATGATATGGCAGCACGTTTGCCTGAGCACCGGTGTCAAGCTTGAAACGAATGCGTGTATCATTAAATGATACGTCTGCCTGCCACTTGTCTTGAATTTCACCAATGAACAACGAACCAATGAACAGTTCGTTTTCGACGTCTCGAACATCGCAGTCTATTGCTCGCACCACTTTTGACTTGCAAACCGCTGCGAAATGGTTGCGTCGCTGGCATTGACTGCAGACTTTTCCAAACGCGGGACATTTCTTTGCTTCGTGCGTTCGCCCACAGTACTTGCAATCGCGTATCAGTTTGGTGCTCTCTTTAGCTTTATATTTGTCAGCTTGTCGGCGTTTGATGACGTGAACTTCAGTGCTTGTTTCAGGGTTGCCACTCGTTGACATCGTTTGTAACTGTGCCTTGCTAACTTCGGAAGCTCTGCATATGGACAGTGCCTTACCAAGAGTTAGGTCAGTTTCCCTGAGTAATCGTTCTTTTATGCGTTCGTCACGCACGCCGAACACCATTTTGTCTCTAAGCAACAGCTCCTGTTGATCTCCAAAATTGCAAGTCGACGCACGAGTGCGCAAATCAGTGACCCACTGATCAATGCTCTCGCCCTCTTTCTGGTCTCTGCTCCAGAATTTGTATCGCTCGTAGACGCTATTCTCGCGTGGAATGCAATAGTCGTCGAATTTCGTAGCACAACTTCAATGTCAGTTTTGTCTTCATCTGTACCATACGTGAACGTTTCATCAATTTCAACCGCGTCGAACCCCATGCTGTGCAGTAGAATTGCGACTTGCGTAACGGCTGCTTTATCGCTCAGTTCCGCAGCTTGTCGGTACACATTGAAATTTGCTTTCCATCTTCGCCAAGTTACCGCTAGATTGGCCGCGTCAAAACGCATAGTATCGGGCCTTCGTAGCGATTCCATAGTTATAGACTAGTGCGGCATTTGTGCGCAAAAGTACAACTTACTTGAGTAGGCGTAGTTGTTTATATTTCTGACACCATGTCACAAGCACGCTTTGTATGAATTCGACATCTTTATTCAAATCCGAATAAAAGGAGGAACGTCATTGGTTAATAAAACGACAATCATGATAGAACGTAATAGGCATAGCGTCATGATACTACGTAGCACAATTGCAGTGTGTCACACAAATCACCCTAGAAGAATCTACACTTGGACATCGCTAGATGGAAAGACTAGAAATCAGATAGACTACATCATGATACAAAAGAGATGGATATCAGCAATAAGAGGTGCAATAACTCTACCAGGAGCAGACTGTGGATCTGATCATGAACTACTAATGGCAGAGACGAAACTTAAGTTGAAAGTGAAAAAAGGAGTGACAACAACACAGAGATGATGTAGAAAATCTGACAGACGAATACACAGCATCTGTGAAAAATCGATTTACAACTTTATTGACAATGACAGAAGAGAAAGAACCAGAAGAAATTGCAAAAAAAAACACCTACGGAAGAGAGAGAGGAAACACCAACCATGGATCAGTATAGAGACCTTAAAGAAAATAGCAGAAAGGAAAGAGCTTAAGAAACACTAAAACGAGGAATCGATCAGATTAAGGTATAATGAGATGAACAAATTAATCAAAAAACTCTGCAAATGGGACAAACAAAACTATATAAAAGCCAAGTGTAAGAAAATAGAGGACTGTATGGCAGAAAACCGAAACCAAGAAATGTTTAAAGAAATAAAGAACATGACAGGTTTCTAGCCCAGACTCGGTGTCATATCAAATATAAATATGGGAAAACTCTTACTGATGCAGAAGACATAGCCAAAAGATGGAAAGAATATTGTGAAAATATGTACGCACGAGATGGAGACAACAACGACCCCCCCTGATATGGGAAACGAAGACCAAGACGAGGACGATCTCGAACCATTAACAGATGAGGTGAAATGGGCCATTACTAGTCTAAAAGATGGGAAAAGCCCTGGGTGCGACAACATAAAGGCAGAAATTATAAAAGCAGCGGAAGAAGAAGGAATAGACATATACCATGCACTGTGTAAGAAAATACGGAAGAGTGGAAAATGGCCTGACGACTGGAAGAAATCAATATATATCCCATTACCAAAGAAAGGAGACCTACAGCTATGCTCCAACTACAGAACCATATCACTCACTAGCCATGCAAGCAAAATATTGCTGAAAATCATAATGAAAAGAATGCAAGATAAAATGGAAATTGAAGTGAGCAGTACACAGGCAGGCTTCAGAAAAAACAGAGGCACAAGGGACCACATATTCAATCTGAGAATGTTGATTCAGAAATTCAGAGAGATGCTTCATCGACTATTCCAAGGCTTTCGACTGTGTGAATCATCAGATGATGTGGAAAACGCTCAGCGACATGAACTTCCACCCAAAGATAATCGCCCTCTTGAAATCACTTTATAGCAACCAACAAGCAGTAGTCAGGCTGGAAAACACAACTACAGAAACTTTTTCAGTGGGAAAAAAAGTAAGACAAGGATGTATTTTATCTCCATACCTATTCAACCTCTACACAGAAGACATAATGAGAGATGTAGAATTAGATGACAGAAGTACAAGATACGATTAAGTGAATATTCATGGACATAGAATAAGAGATCTATGATACGCAGACGATACCGCACTCCTGTCCACTACAACTATCGGCCTAACAAACCTAATCATGTCTGTAAAAGAACACAGTGAAAAAAAGGGCTTGTTACTTAATGTGAAGAAAACAAAAATCACGGACACTGACAAATGCATTGAAAAAACATAAATTGCAATCAACGGAGAGGAAGTTGAAAATGTGAACAAAGAAGACATGAGAAGAATACAAGCGTTTGAGATGAAATGTTACAGAAAAGTCCTAAGAGTACCATGGATAACAAGAACAACCAATGCAGAGATCCTTAAAAATGACCTAAAGAACTGCCAACTAGTGAATAGTATAAAAAGACTAAAACTTAGTTATTTTGGCCACAATGAAAGAAATAATTCCTTAGAGAAAACAGTCCTAGAAGGCAAAGTGGAGGGAAAGAGAGGAAGGGGAAGACCAAGGAGAAGATGGGAGCAGGACATCAGCGACTGGTTGGAAGACGACATCGTGAGAGCAGGGAGACGAACGGCAGACAGAGCAGCGTATCGTGGGATCATCCGGGCAGCTACGTCTCGCAGAAACGTGCTGAACTGAAGAAGAATACACTTACTACATACATGTCAATTTTTTTAATTTGCGATATTGTGGTTATTTTGTACCAAAATTACAATTTTTTGACCTCTCAGTGTCATATTTGCTCAATTATGACATCACCACAATAGATCATGTACGAATCCCTTTACGTGCATGTCATCAGTTTGTTTGATTCATTCTTGATGCAGTTATAAAACAAATTTTGAAAAAATAAGCGATACCAAAAATATCACGGTATATTTTCGTAAGTGCTTCACTGAAAACAACTTTTGTAACAGTTTGTTTACAGAAATTGTAAGGAGTGTGTGTTGGAGATTTACTACATAAATACCTTACAGAAGAATTTTGTCAGGTTTTAGTAAAACATGGCAAAATAATTGGACCCACGATTATTTCCCACACCATTATAAATCTTCTTCTCCCAATACACGCCTAGCCTCAACATGCTGAGGACACAGGCGGTAAGTGGCATGGCAGGCGAACAGGAAAAGTGTTTTTGTTTTTAGCGTGCAATATATAAGAACACCATTTTTGTGTAAATAAACAGAAATACGTGCAAAAGAACTATTTGGTTAAGGTCTAAAATATGGGATAGTGCAAACTGCAAAGTCTGGATGTTGCTTTTAAACGCATCCAGGCTGTTCTGATTAACAATTGTCTTATCTAGTTGCCATATTACTATATCGTTTGTATATACAGGCAACAATATAAACATTCTTTGGTGCTGTACACAAAATACGCGTTCGGATTTTATC
Source organism: Paraescarpia echinospica (assembly GCA_020002185.1). Classification (NCBI taxonomy): domain Eukaryota; kingdom Metazoa; phylum Annelida; class Polychaeta; order Sabellida; family Siboglinidae; genus Paraescarpia; species Paraescarpia echinospica. Next base: position 13,304 of record JAHLWY010006409.1, on the reverse strand, counting down.
ATAATGCCATATTTTTACACTATTCTTTTGATCGTTTTCCTTTTGTAAAATCTTGTAAAATCAGATCGTACAACGTTATATACGTGACTTACTATTGCAGCATGACATCTCACAAATCAAACATTCCCGCATACAGTTGTCACTTTAAAAACGTTTTTTTCTGATGGCTTGACGGAGGTTTTACTAGGAAGCAGGTCACATGATGGATAGGTCAATTAACTGTGCATACCAATTACTCATGCAAAAAAGATCAGTTCTAGACCACCAAGATGATATCTCTGTTTTGTAGTTGCAAATAGTCTGTGAAGCAGGAAACACAATTGGTTTGCGTTTGCAATAACCAGTATTACAAAAGAAACAAATATCTTCTTCCACCAGTTGCATTCACAAATATTAAAATAACGGACACTCGTTTGTTTTGAACTTTAGACTTGTCCATGTGGACTTGCCTATCATTTACTAATTTTACTTCCAAGTTCCCAACTTCTCTTAGTAGCAATAATAAATAAAGAAATACTATATATTTATGAGTTTCAATACCCGTTATTGATAGTACTGACCTTTCTTAGGTCAAACAACAACATGTGTTACCGAGATCAACAGTAGAAGCCACGAGTAGATAGGAATATAGCGATAGGAATATAGTGATAGGAATTCATCTACAAAAACACGAAAATCCATGCACCAAAAACCCGACACGCGTTTGCACACACACGCGCGCACACTCACACGCACGCATACACACATACGTACGCACACATACACACTCACAAGCAAAGTGACACGTACAAGCAAACGCACACATACATATACGCGCGTGCAAACACACACTCACACAGACCCGTATAGTCAGGGATCCAGACCCAGGATTTTAAGATGAACCGGACACCGCTTCCTACACTTTGCAGGCCTCATGTTTTGTGTTGCTGTTGCAGTTTTATACCTATTACAGGGAAGTGTCTGTGTCTGCCCTCCAATTACACACACCTTTCCCAATCAACAAAAATACGCATTATTCGTCTAATAAAATTTACATTTCCAACCGCCATTGACGCTCAGAGAAATTCCAGGGGGCAGCTGCGCCTATGGACGGGGATAGCAAACGAGGTCTGTCGTCAGCAGATTCAGTGACGAATTGGCCTATCAATTACGTGACCTGGGGCCGGTTTCATGAAGCGTACTTAAAGTTACGCAATTACTTAGCATATCACGTGTTTCGTAAACTCCTATTTTCGCTTATATAAAAAAAATCACATAATTTACTAAGACAATCATCTTAGCGTTAAGAACGTTCTTAGCCGCATCATGAAACCGGCCCATTTCGTAGCAAAAATTCCGTCAAACCATCAAAAAACAATGGATGCCGAACATTGAATGGATACAAGATTTGGTTTCTCGGTTGTTGGTATTGTATACATAGTTACCTTGTTGATTATTTTATGTCGATTTATATATTTCAGCCGCATCTTCTTCTGAAAGGCAACGGTACCTTGGAATTCGGACATTCCGTCGTACATTTAGTTGAAATTCTTGTCCCAAGTGTTACTTTATGAGAACAACATAAGGTAAACAAATTAAAGTGACAACTGTATGTGGGAATGTTTGATTTGGGAGATGTCATGCAAGCGCACCAGTAGTACTGCAATTCATGTATATATGCCTAATTAACGATTCAACTTTGTTGGCAAAGTTTGACGAGTCTTTAGCATAATTTGGATTATGACGTAGGTAAACTGCACGTGCTGGAAAGGTCATGTAATTGCAGGCCAATGTCAGTGACTGGTGGTAGAAGTAGCTGGCCAGACGCTTCTCTTGGCCGCCTTGGTATAGACAATAAACGGTCTAGACCCGTTATAGCTACAGTTTTTTTCCCGTTATAGCTACTCGTAAAGTTTGGCAGTAAACCTAGTCCCGTTATAGCTACTTCTTTAATTATACAGTTCTGGAAGGGGCAGCAAAGGGGAGCATTAACTATTTCAGATTGCACTGAGATGTATGCATAAAAAGTATCGTACTCTATGAATGTAGGACACATTTTAAAAGTCACCGGAAAGTAATAAATTTAACTATGGGTTATTTGAAATGGAAAATATAACAAAACACATCTGCACAACAGTTTTTATTTAGACAACTACATTAATTGTACAGAGTACAGAATTGCGTTTATCAAAAAGTCATAACAGTCATCCATAACATGTTTTGTCAATCACTCTAGTTTCAAGAAGTTTTGTTTATGCTTTGTTTTTACTCTCTATGATTATTCTATTGATTGTGTACAGCGCTTTTGAGCAGGCTTTTATGTATGAAAAGAGCGCTTTATAAGTTCGGTATAATAAGTGTCTGTTGATCACTCTAGTTTCAACAAATGTCCAACAGCATGCAGAAAGCTTAACAATGACCTGTCTCCCAACACATGCTCTTGCTTGTACACAGCCAGGCGCTGATCCACAATGCGGTATTTCTTTTTCTTCTATGATGGCGGGATCTTCACAGCTTCCACGAACTGGAAGATGTTGGGACGGTGTTTCCCCACCACCGTCATGAACTTTGAGTTCCACCCCTTAACATGGTTGTTGGTTCGTTTGTCGCTTTCTGTGTGAACATTCCACATATCCATGGGGATCTTTGAATCATCACCTAGCCACATCTCCACAAAGTAATCATTAAAAGTTATTAGTTGTGGAAATTCCTCAGTGGGGCACTCTTCCATCAAAGCCATCCACCCCTCATGGACATCGACTGGACGGACATGTGCCAGTGCAGCAACAGAACGGATATGCTCACGAACAACACTCTCCTTCTGTGTGTACTGCACAGACAGACCAACAGTGTGTAGCTTCCTCCGTAAACACTGATTGAAATGGAAGTTGCACCCAGACAGTTGACAACCAGGGTACAACTCACTGACAACTGATGGGAGCTGGCTCATGGTCCAGTCTCAGCTTGGGAGGGTTGAACTCCAGTCAAAGATCCTCACATTTCAAATTGATCTTCTGGAATAAGTCTCTGTATGTTTCCTTGCGTTTGTCCGGAAGCAGAGCATACATCACAGGCACTGTTTCCGTGTTGTTTCCAGAACCGAGACTGACACGGAAGGTGCATGTACAGTTGGTGGAAAAGCTTGGGCGCTGTCTTAAATGTGCCATCAATCAATCAATCAATCAATCAATCTTTATTTCAGACAAAAAAGCATACGTGTAATATGCACTATGTCCATAGTAAAAAAGTAAAATAAAAAGTATATTATAGTGTATAAATTGCACTAATCCACTTCCTGCGCAATACAGAGGTCGTATAAACATCACTGTGTATAATACTCTCAACAATGTTGTTCGTCGATGCAGATATTCTGCTCATAAGACTGTACATGCATTTTCTAAATCTAGTATTGCAACAGTCCATGTCAGAACTAACAAACATTAGGCTAGCACTACACCTCATAGATCATCTTGCACGTCTGTCGACTCACAAAGCAGACGAAGATTGTCATCTGTGGCAAATCCTATTATTCTATTCTGCTGTTGATTGTCAAATGCAAGGAAATCTATACCATTCAGTGTCTTCGTATAGCCTCCTTCTAGTATGATGTCTTCTCGTTGGGTTGCTAGGTTTGGCACAAGCAGATGCCTTTGATAGTAAAGGCCATGTTTTACAGAATGGAAACGTGGAATGCTTGTAACAAAGTCCAAACCACTCGACGTCAGGCTTGCTGCCTCAGCATTGTAGATTTGCTGCACTGGTGTGTGGGGTTCATCTCGAGTACGTTTCCTCATGGAAGCAATTATGGCCTTCGTCATTTCATTTTGTGCAATGTCTGGCGGGTGGTCATGCTCGCCACTCCACTTGACGAACTCACCAGTCACGTCAGTTGTCAGCGTGGACTTGCACTTGACGTCGTATCTGGTGCATACCCAGTACTTGTTCCCATTTGCCAAAGTGCGTCTACAGCGGAACCTGTAGCCTCGGTACAGGGCAGAAGGCTTCCCGTATTTGGTTGTTGCATATTCTATCACGTCCATCTTGTATACATAGATGCAGGTGCACTATTCTCTGTGATACTAAACACGTAATGAATCATGGAGACTGTCAAACTGAATGAGTAGCTATAACGGGAATAAGAATTAAGTAGCTATAACGGGAATAAGAATTAAGTACCCTGTATACAAAGAACCAGTTTTGAACCAGTTTGTCACGTGTCATACTGGTTCATAACTGGCACGGCTCCACCAGTACGTGCATTCACGTGTATTCATGTGAATACACGTGTTCTGCCTATTTTCACGAGTTTTGAACCAGTTTGACACGTGTCGTACTGGTTCAGAACTGGTACGGCTCCACCGGTACGTATCTTCACGTGAATTCACGGGTTAATTCACGTGTGAAACTGGGGAAACTGGTACGGTTCCAGGGGAACGAGTAATCACATGAATTCACGGGTTCATTCACGTGTGAAACTGGGGAAACTGGTACAGTTCCAGGGGAACGAGCAATCACGTGAATTCACGGGTTCGTTCACGTGTGAAACTGGGGAAACTGGTACGGTTCTAGCGGAACGAGTAATCACGTAAATTGACGGGTTCATTCACGTGTGGAAGTGGGGACATTGGTACGGTTCTAGCGGAACGCGTATTCACGTGAATTAATGTGTCCATTCACGTGTGGAACTGGGGAAATTGGTACGGCTCTAGTGGAATGAGTAATCACGTGAATTCACGGGTTCATTCACGTGTGGAAGTGTGGAAACTGGTACGGTTCTAGGGGAAAGAGTATTCACGTGAATTCAGGCGTAACTTAAGCGGCTGCCGAGGCTACGTTGATGGGCGTGGAGATCAACAGTTCATCAGATCAGCAATAATCGACATATGGGCTAATTAGGTATTAGTCGAATAATTTATTAGTCACGATTATGTGCAATTTTGTACGTGTCTCAGTTTCCACCCTTTATTGTAAAACCGTATTGTTTTGGCAACATTTGTATTCCTTTCATTATGAGCAATATGTTTGATTTGTTGCGCTACACACAGACCACATTCTCATAAACCAAGGTTAATATCCAAGAAACCTAGATATATCGTTTTGACAATAAACCTACAATAATTTATAACGTTTTGGAATAAACTAAAATCGTAATGAAATATATATATATAATATTGTGTTGCCATTTAAGTAACTATACAAAATGTACCGACATTCATCACAGTTTGTTGATAACTAATAATATACCTTGAACATACTCATACATACTTGTTAAATGTGCAGAAAAATAAAGTCGTTTCAAATGTTCTATTAATATAGATACCTAAGTGATCAAATTATATATTTTAATTGGGGTACTGCCAATTACCGAGACTATAATTATATTCGCAAGCATTTATTTACCCACTAAGAACGCGAGCAATACCGTCTTTATGATTAAATCATGGCCAATCTAATTAAATTACTGCCTCCACTGCACTTCTCACGTTCGTATAAGGCGTTCCCTAGCTCTGGTTGAGAGGAGCACGGGCACTCTGGCACTTTTGCATCAGTTTCTGTTTGCATCGACGTGTGTCGTTTACAACCGTCTTCCTTTCTGTGCTTATCCAGCGAGTGACTGTCCTCATTCATTGCCATAGCATGTGATAGTCTAGGGTAATTAGTTACTTGATTTAATTTGGATTTGTGCATTAGTGCCGGCTGCAGAGAGTTACGCTCAGCGACCCATAATGTCGCGACTGTGGCACGCAGTGTCCAGCTTGTAAATGCACACGTTAAAATTAACTGATGTGGATAGACCACAGCGTTGTTTTGTGAAACAATAACTTAGTTGAGAATAGCCGTGATATAATATAATGAATGATTTTGGATATTACAATAATGTTAGAGAAAAACCTCACGTGCAAAACTATTTACACCCAAAATAATTGGACAGGGTACCGCAAAATTTGTTAACACGTGGGCCAAATGTTGTCACAAAACACCCGTCATACGATATCGAAGCTGTTCATGATGTTCTAATTTTAGTTGTTTCCAGCGCTCCACAACGTTCTGTTAACAGACTAGTCTGTATATGGGTGAGTTTTTTTAACACTGTACCAATTGCCAAAACAATTGGTCCTTAACATCAAACTTCTTGTGCGTTATATTTCATAGTGACCCGTTCTTGAATATATATTGTAGCGTACAGACCTTCAAGCAGTTCGCAAATCGGATCATGTCTGAGAGAGTTACACGAGTTTAAAAGATGATACCCAAAAGCAACCAGAACGTCCGTGACTATTTGACTTTACCACATCGAACACACGTTTTACTGATGAATTTGTTTCCATATTATAATACTTTCTTAACTGTGTTGCGTGGAACACGTGTTGCATGTATATATTGTACACTTTGAGAGCATTGTCACTTATCATTTATATTTAATTCTGGTTGGATTTAGTCGATGAATTTGATTGATGACAATAAATCAAGAACATTTTGGCATTCAATATTTCATTTGCAGCTATCGATACATTTCAAAAGTGTAAAATAAGCAATATTTGTTCAATTACTTAACATGCCTATTTATAACATATTCATGTTTATCGGGTGTCTTCCCGTTATAGCTATAGCTATAACGGGAAGACACCCGATAAACACCGCTGTGCTGAGACTGTCACCCTCAGAAGTGTCACGAATGTTGGACATTCACCGACCGATATACGCAGTTCGAGTGATGTGTTTGTTAGGAGATGTCTTATCATTCGAATTTCCGACTGTTCAAGGCAGGTTGAAAGTACCTCCATGAAACTAATAAGCCTTAATTTAGTTTCTTACGAAAGGTTGCTATAGTTTCCGTTGTTGTATTTTGCCAGTAATAGTAAGTCCATTTTTGTTGGATTTTTCTTCAATTTATTTGCCTCCGTTCATATTTGCCTCCAGATGTCAGTAAGACAGTCATTGGAAGTTGATAACTGCAGAGATTCGTGTACACCGCTTGTGAAATAACAAAACATCGATACCGGTTCATAAACTGTGTAGGGGCCTACTGATGATGTCAAGATTATACTATTAGTGACTAATGTTAAGATTAGTAATGCTTTGACTAAGGGATGTAGTGTATACGCTATAAGCGGAAACATACAGACACGAATTGGAGAAGCTCGAATAGCTCACGTAGAATTGTTGTTTCCCACGACGTTAGAAAGCTGAAATTACATGTGAAAGTGGTGGCTTCATACATTGAAGCGAAAGAGCAGATGCTCACACACTACGATTCCCTCACACTGTCCTCACTCTAAATTATAGCTACGTTTTCTTATTCACATTGTCCATGCGTTGAAAGTAATCAACATTTATACAAATAAAAAGCTACGTTTACAGAGTATACATACAACCTTCGAGCCTCACATTGGTATGCACCTTGAAAAGTATATCGGCTCACATGGTTACATACACCCCACCCATACATACAATAATTTATACACCAAACACACGCACGCACACACGCGCGAACACACAAAAACTGTTGCTCATATCCATTATGTCATTCGCAAAAAACAATTGACCACACGGTTTATTATGAAAGAAACACGCTCAGTGAGTTATTTTTTTTATGTCAAATGATAACCCATTTATGCTTAGAATACCTTGATCCAACTTGATTTAGATTGTAGCAGAATCAAAATTACTGAAAATATGATTTGCAGACAAACACGCTACTACAAATATAGACACATAATTAAACGAACTGCTTAACAAATGCTAAAACAATATTTTCATTCTTTTATTATCATAGTGTCAACTTTCAAGTCTGCTATTCACTGAGAAAAATACAACTCACAGGTGAATGTATTAGCAAAATAAAGTTTTACTTAAATGAAAATTGCAATAACTCATTCTCTGTTTTGATTCATATCCCATCTCTGCAGTTAAATCCATCAGTGTATCTAAATATAAGTAACAGATCGAGGCATTATCAGTATCAACTTTCCAATCTACTCATCACTGAGAAACAAAAATATATATATCACAGTATATATTATGATTACTTAACTGAAAATTGCAAGTTAATAAGCCACTGTGTGTTTTGATCAAGGCCATTTTTTGCAGTTAAAACCATCATGTTATAGAAATTTAAGTACTAAATTGATGCCTCTATCCAACTAACTGTAAACATTATATGGGTGAATATGCGAAATGCTTTATGTTGGATCATTAATTGTCTAATGTATGACATCAATCAAGTCAAAGTTGAATGAGCTTTGTGGGTAATCATAATACACTGTGATTTTGTTATGCCAGAGAAAAAAGAAGTTATCATGTCGCCTGCCACAGTCACAAAGTTATGCTGGACATGTTGTCACCCAAAACCAAATTAATTCAACATGCCAGTAAATTCTGGTTAGTAATTAATATGACTGTAATTAGTACATCGTTAGTAATAAATGCAAACCAAACTATAACATGCGGAGTGCAATCTTGTCAGTCATCACTTCTTTTTTTACCAAGCGGACCTGTCAGCTGATATTCTGGTGTGAACATATCAGTACTCTAGATCCAATTATTATATGATTTCCCAGATGGGCAGCATAAATCAACCTCTTAGCTGGAAATCACTCTGAGATTTTCTTGGAGACTTGATGCTCCCAACTCTGAATAAGGCACATGACAATGGTAGGTCCAAAACATCAATCACTTGACCAATACAAAATTGTAGTTGCCACCGGTGGCAGTGTATGGTGGGTGATGACCTACTGCTAAGAGTGAGGGTGATTATAGTCTTCTAGAGGGTTGTTGAGGAGAAATCTAGGAGGTACTGAGGCAGCACCATTCACAGAGTTGCTGTGTCTGTCACTCCTGAACACTCCACTAGTGATGCGCCTGTTGTTTGCCAGCAAGTATACTCTCTACTGCCGACGTGCCTGGGATTTGCCAGAGGGCACACCCTTGCCAACACGTCTGGAGCTTGCTGACTGGTACTCTCCACTGCCACCACGTCTGGAGCTTGCTGACTGGTACTCTCCATTGGCACCACATCTGGAGCTTGCTGACTGGTACTCTCCATTACCACCACGTCTCGAGCTTGCTGACTGGTACTCTCCACTGCCACCACGTCTGGAGCTTGCTGTCTGGTACTCTCCATTGCTGACACTTCTGGGGTTCTCCGGCAGATACATTCCACTGACGAAGTGCCTGGGGCTTACCGATGTGTAGGCTCCATTGCCAGCGGGGTTCACATATGTGTAGTCTCCACTGCCAATGCGCCTGGGGCTTGCTGTGTAGTCTCCACTGCCAATGCGCTTTGAACTTGCCCTCGGTATATTTCCACTGACAAAACGCATGAGGCTCCTTGATGGGTACACTCCAATCACATCTCGTTTTGGACTTGCCAATGGGTAGACTTTATTGACGACATGGTGTGGGGTTGCTGGCTGGTACTCTGTACGGCTAACAGGCTTGGGTCTCGCAGTCGGATACTCAGTATAGTCTCCCGATATGTTGTGGTCATTCTGTGACGTTCCTGCAAGACAGCCAATATTTGGGGTTATTAAAATCATACCCATTGTGGACACATGCCTGTTTTGGCAGAAACACTGGGACTAGCCCCAATGAAACAGTATTTGCACCCAAGTGGAAAAAGACACATGCAAGCATGCATGCATGCATTAGAATTAAATGTGACACAGACCAAATAAAATATCCTTGAGTGAGAATTGTTGTACGGTAATGTTACTGCAATGCACCCAAAGGAATCTTAAATGCACAGAGCCCCTTGAATGTTTATTCAGAAGATATCCATTCACAGAACAACCTAGTCAGCCTCTAGTCATGGGAAAAACACGCAAACATTACTTTCTCAAAATAATGCTTATGATGTATTTCCTTTTTCATTCTATATCATTCAGAAGAGACTTCCAGAGAATTGGTTAATACATCAGTTTCTCCAGGAGTAGCAAAGGTTGAACTTTGAAACACCATACCAGAGAAAGGAGGAGTACAGTGACAAGGATAGTAAGAGGGTGATGCAAGATATGAAAGGAGGAGTACAGTGACAAGGATAGTAAGAGGGTGATGCAAGATATGAAAGGAGGAGTACAGTGACAATGATAGTAAGAGGGTGATGCAAGATATGAAAGGAGGAGTACAGTGACAATGATAGTAAGAGGGTGATGCAAGATATGAAAGGAGGAGTACAGTGACAATGATAGTAAGAGGGTGATGCAAGATATGAAAGGAGGAGTACAGTGACAATGATAGTAAGAGGGTGATGCAAGATATGAAAGGAGGAGTACAGTGACAATGATAGTAAGAGGGTGATGCAAGATATGAAAGGAGGAGTACAGTGACAATGATAGTAAGAGGGTGATGCAGTGACAATGATAGTAAGAGGGTGATGCAAGATATGAAAGGAGGAGTACAGTGACAATGATAGTAAGAGGGTGATGCAAGATATGAAAGAAGCATATATACTGCTGCAATAGATACAATGATAGATGGTATGTCGGCAGAGTGTTGGATATGGACATAGCTGTAGGTGCAACGTACAAACATTTCATTCATGAAGTAGTGATGGGGGAAATGGCAGCAGAGCGGAGAAGCTGAAGTGGGGAGCCCGCATTTGCTTCATAGAAAGGGTACGTTGACCAGAGATTTGGGCACAGACTGGAGTGGACCTATTTTGAATGGTGTGGTGTAAGCAGCCCTGATATGATAAGACTGATCATAGCGTACTGAGAGGTTACACTCCTGTCAATCTAAATACTTGCTGACAGACTCGGATGGATGGGCTGAGTGGTGACAGTCTCTAAGATTAGTCCTTCTACACATGCACACATGTTTTAGTCATAAGCCATTGCGTATGTATTAGTTGAGGCATCAACTCACCAGCTCTCTTCTTGGTACGCTTCCTCATCTTGAGCCACAACAATACCAGGATATGAACCAAAATTATGGCAGCCAGCACACTGATGCCAATGATGGCTAGCACTGGGAACCCTGACTGCTTCTGTAAGACACCAGAAAACACCAGTCAACAACACAACAGAGTACACAGTACACACTGAGCACCAGTTAACAACACACCAGAGTACATAAGTAACAGACACTACAATACACACTTAGCACCAGTCGACAAAATCACAACACCACACACTAGCATCAATCAACAAACACACCAGAGAACACACATAGCACCCACTCAACAAACAACATAGTACACACTGAGCACCAGTCAATCAACACACCAGCACACACACACACACGCACACACACACACACACACACACACACACACACACACACACATACACGCACGCACACCCACATGCACATACGCAGGCATACACGCACACAGAGTATCAATTAACAGACATTAGAGTACACACTGACCACCAATCAACAAGCACTAGAGTACACACTGACCACCAATCAACAAGCACTAGAGTTCACACTGACCACCAATCAACAAGCACTAGAGTACACACTGACCACCTATCAACAAGCACTAGAGTTCACACTGACCACCAATCAACAAGCACTAGAGGACACACTGACCACCAATCAACAAGCACTAGAGTTCACACTGATCACCAATCAACAAGCACTAGAGTTCACACTGACCACCAATCAACAAGCACTAGAGTTCACACTGACCACCAATCAACAAGCACTAGAGTTCACACTGACCACCAATCAACAAGCACTAGAGTTCACACTGACCACCAATCAACAAGCACTAGAGTACACACTGACCACCAATCAACAAGCACTAGAGTTCACACTGACCACCAATCAACAAGCACTAGAGTACACACTGACCACCAATCACCAATAAACAAGCACTAGAGTTCACACTAACCACCAATCAACAAGCACTAGAGAACACACTGACCATCAATCAACAAGCACTAGAGTTCACACTGACCACCAATCAACAAGCACTAGAGTTCACACTGACCACCAATCAACAAGCACTAGAGTTCACACTGACCACCAATCAACAAGCACTAGAGTTCACACTGACCACCAATCAACAAGCACTAGAGTACACACTGACCACCAATCAACAAGCACTAGAGTTCACACTGACCACCAATCAACAAGCACTAGAGTACACACTGACCATCAATCAACAAGCACTAGAGTTCACACTGACCATCAATCAACAAGCACTAGAGTACACACTGACCACCAATCAACAAGCACTAGAGTACACACTGACCACCAATCAACAAGCACTAGAGTACACACTGACCATCAATCAACAAGCACTAGAGTTCACACTGACCACCAATCAACAAGCACTAGAGTACACACTGACCACCAATCAACAAGCACTAGAGTTCACACTGACCACCAATCAACAAGCACTAGAGTACACACTGACCACCAATCACCAATCAACAAGCACTAGAGTTCACACTAACCACCAATCAACAAGCACTAGAGTACACACTGACCATCAATCAACAAGCACTAGAGTTCACACTGACCACCAATCAACAAGCACTAGAGTTCACACTGACCACCAATCAACAAGCACTAGAGTTCACACTGACCACCAATCAACAAGCACTAGAGTTCACACTGACCACCAATCAACAAGCACTAGAGTTCACACTGACCACCAATCAACAAGCACTAGAGTTCACACTGACCACCAATCAACAAGCACTAGAGTACACACTGACCACCAATCAAAAACACTAGAGTACACACTGACCACCAATCAACAAGCACTAGAGTACACACTGACCATCAATCAACAAGCACTAGAGTTCACACTGACCACCAATCAACAAGCACTAGAGTTCACACTGACCATCAATCAACAAGCACTAGAGTACACACTGACCACCAATCAACAAGCACTAGAGTACACACTGACCATCAATCAACAAGCACTAGAGTTCACACTGACCACCAATCAACAAGCACTAGAGTACACACTGACCACCAATCAACAAGCACTAGAGTACACGCTGACCATCAATCAACAAGCACTAGAGTTCCCACTGACCACCAATCAACAAGCACTAGAGTTCACACTGACCACCAATCAACAAGCACTAGAGTTCACACTGACCACCAATCAACAAGCACTAGAGTACACACTGACCACCAATCAACAAGCACTAGAGTTCACACTGACCACCAATTAACAAGCACTAGAGTACACACTGACCATCAATCAACAAGCACTAGAGTTCACACTGACCATCAATCAACAAGCACTAGAGTACACACTGACCACCAATCAACAAGCACTAGAGTACACACTGACCACCAATCAACAAGCACTAGAGTACACACTGACCACCAATCAACAAGCACTAGAGTACACA
>JAHLWY010006408.1:0-18215 GCA_020002185.1 Paraescarpia echinospica | reverse complement strand
GTCGAAAGCTTTTTGAAAATCTAAGTAGATGATATCTACTTGTGATCCATCATCTACCCACTTAGTGATATCTTCCAAAAAACATAACATATTTGTTAAGCATGACCTCGCTTTTAGAAACCCATGTTGAGATGGGTTTACCAAGTTATGTTTAACAAGAAAATCCACCATGTGATCTTTAGTTAGTCTTTCTAATAATTTGCAAATCACTGATGTTAAACTCACTGGTCTATAGTTCTCCGACTTGTTTCTCGAACCTTTTTTAAATAACGGTATAATGTTTGCTTCTTTCCATTCTAAAGGAACCACTCCCTCTTCGAATGACAAGTTGAAAACTGTTGCAAGCGGTATGCTAATTTGTTCTACAATTTCCAATAGTAGTTTGGGTGGAATACCATCCACTCCAGGTGATTTATTATCCTTCATAGCCCTAATTTTCTTAGCTACTATTTCTGGGGTTACAATTAACTGTCTTAAATAGTCTGATTCTGCCCCCTTGAACTTAGCCTCTGGTACTGGCAGTGAACTAGTGTCTTCTCTGGTAAACACTGAACTAAAATACTCATTCAGGTCTTCTGCCATTAAGAATCCTCTGATATTATATTTCCAGCACTATCTTCTAGAGGACCGACCTCTTCCTGAACTTTCTGTTTGCTTCGAACATACGCATAAAAACTCTTGCTGTCATCTTTTATATTACAAGCTAATTTATGTTCATAGCTTCTCTTTGAATTTCTAATTTCAGCTGTAGCTTGGTTTAGTGCTTCTTTATAAATGTTGTAGTCTTCGTCATTTCCAGTACATCTATATGACTTCCACATCATTTGTTTATACTTAATTTTTCTAATGGCTTCTTTCGATAAGTATTGTTTTTTGAAGGGAACAAATTTATCTACGATTCATTCTATGAACCTTTTATACATCGTAATTGTGAATCTTAATTGCAATTTACAAGATGAAATGGCTACGCCAAGCTGAAGCCCTGACTGGGGCTGGAGGCGCGAACGGGGAAGCCATCATGGCATCCCAGAGGCAAATGTGATTGATAACAGCACAAAATTAACAATACCTTCCTCCACATTCACTCTGTCTAAAGTTTACAGACTGTAATCAAAGGAACTGTAAGCAGTTTGGACAAACACAATGATTACAGCAAGGAAGACAAGCTCGTTGTTACAGGTACACGTGTACTTGGTGTTACCATTGACACACACCAAGCTGTGTCTGCCATTTTCTAAACAAATTCGGCAAAAAATCTTCGAATTAATGAATACTGTCCGTCTTAGGAGGGACATATAACCAAAATATCCTGTCTGCTGTCCGCGTACACGAGGTGTCCCCTCATCAGAGGGACATTAACATGGCAAAACGGTCCGTACATTGACAAACTGTCCCGACATAGCGGGTGTCCCCTAGTCAGAGGGTCAGCTAAAGAGAGGGACTACTGCATTTTATTAGTTCAGTTTTAATTCTACAGCGATTAGTTAATTCTGCAGAGTCACATGACCTCATATGTCACTTCCTGTTTAGGGGGCAGCCTCTGTTGGCACAATACAATCACTATTCATCCATTATTCCATCATTATTAGTAGGTGTACGGTCATTGATTAGCGCCGTGGTTATTTCTGTCAGACATAGTGCAGTTATAAATAAATAAGTATTGCATATTCTGTTTATATGTGACCTGCCACAGTGAAGTAGGTACTAAGTCGCAAATTGTGAAATGGAGTTCTGCAGCGTTTCCATTCCACAAATCATGAGCTTTAAAGTAATGTGTCTTTTGTTGAATTATCTTCAGCAGTTCTTGATTTGTTGATAAAATTGAAGCAAACTTTAAAAAAACTACAGTTTGAGAATCGAGGTCGTTTTGGTTCACGCTGTCCGCTTGCATTTGATTAGTTTGGGATTATCTGTCAAGAAAAATAAATTGCACATTGAAAGATTACAATGTCTGCATTTCTGCCAAGATCACAAAATTGATGGGACCTGAATATGACAGCTATTTTTAGCTCGTGTGCAGAATAGGCCTGTTGTACTTAACGCGCGGTTTGCTGTGGCGGGGTACATATAGAATTATCTAGAAATCTTACCTGAAAATAATTGCGAGCCTGTCGATCCAATTAGTAGGGTCCTCTTTGCTCCCTGCAATGATTTTACTTGTGCTCACTTCTTTCTCTTCGTCTATTAACTGAAACAGTTAAGCCAGAAGGTCAAAGTAGGGAAAATAATAATTCTGTTTCGTCATATAGCACTTTACCAATCAAAGCGCTTCACATAAAAAAATTACATGTAGACTAGATGCTCAAACGTTAAATAGATTAAGCTAAAACAAAAAATATTTGTAGTGTTAAAATACAGTTTCAAACAATGCAGTTGATGCTGTGAAATGGAAAGTAGCGTCGCTTAATTGTGCCAGGAAGCATTTGTATCAAGGGGTTATTGCAGATGAAATAAGTGGGTTTTATTCTGGACTGTTGTTTATGTTACTGCAGATTGCACACGTTATATAGCAAGGGATTCCACTTTTGTGGTCCTGTCTCTGTAAAATTGCTCTGAACTTGCTCTATTTATTCTCACGTCATGCTTACACACGCATGCACGCACGCAAGCACGAACACACCTTGTATACGTGAAAAGTTTCAGGGCAAAACGTAGTAAACACCAATTCGCGTGACACTTTTGAATTTTTGAATTGAAATGTCAAAAAACGTTGGCCCTTGTTATTCTTAAGACATTCCAATATCATGAACAAGTTTTCATTTATACTCTGAGGATGAAGCACAGAAGGCTTTAAAAATAAACTTAGATGAAAATTTCAATAAACTAGGCTAAAATGCTGCAGTAACATTAAGTCATATCTGCACAGAAATAGTAAGCCCTGGGGTGAGGGCGGGCAGAGGCCTTGACACGAACCTTGTTGAGAGGAGACACCTGCAGAGAACAGAGCTGTTGAAGACCTTCTGTGATCTTCTCATGGGCCATACGAGACAGGATCACCACAGTTCCTAAACAAACACCATCATTACATGTCTAAATAACTAATAAAATATATATTATATAGCATTTATATTATATAAGTATATTTATTTATTATATAGCACCAAATCTAGTTAAAACTATTCAAGGCACTTTACATTAAAAATAATAATAATACGTCACAACTATCTTGAATTATCATCATATTGTACAATCATTCACAACAAAAGTAATGCCAAGTCTGAGTTTTTCTTGCAGTTAAAATATTTATGAAAATAGATTGTTGAAGGAGTCTTACCTTTGAGTAGTCGAATGGCGACATCATTGGGCACGTTGAACGAGTCAATGGCCTGTACAATCTGCAGGAGGCCGCTGAAGTGACTGGTCATGTGCTCGCTGCACTGGGAACAGATGTTTTGGAGGGAGATGGCCGCTGCGGAGGCAAGTTGGGGCTGTTGGAGACCGTTCATCAGGAACTGTAGCACAGGGTCTGGAAGGGAGGCAAACATGTCATGGTTATTTCATTGCTGTGGGTTTGGAAGGAAGGCAAATATATCATGGTTACTCGATTGCTGTGGGTCTGGAAGGGAGGCAAATATGTCATGGTTATTGTATTGCTGTGGGTCTGGAAGGGAGGCAAACATGTCATGGTTACTTTATTGCTATGGGTCTGGAAGGGAGGCAAACATGTCATGGTTATTGTATTGCTGTGGGTCTGGAAGGGAGGCAAACATGTCATGGTTACTCTATTGCTATGGGTCTGGAAGGGAGGCAAACATGTCATGGTTATTGTATTGCTGTGGGTCTGGAAGGGAGACAAACATGTCATGGTTATTGTATTGCTGTTGGTCTGGAAGGGAGGCAAACACATCATGGTTACTCTATTGCTGTGGGTCTGGAAGGAAGGCAAACATGTCATGGTTATTGTATTGCTGTGGGTCTGGAAGGGAGGCAAACATGTCATGGTTACTCTATTGCTGTGGGTCTGGAAGGGAGGCAAACACATCATGGTTACTCTATTGCTGTGGGTCTGGAAGGGAGGCAAACACGTCATGGTTACTCTATTGCTGTGGGTCTGGAAGGGAGGCAAACACGTCATGGTTACTCTATTGCTGTGGGTCTGGAAGGGAGATAAACATGTCATGGTTATTATATTACTGTGAGTCTGGAAGGGAGGCAAACACATCATGATTACTGTATTAGTAACTAACAAAAATGTCTGTCACCTGATGGGATGCCTTGATAGTTAGTTGACAGTCGTGACAGTAATATTTGTCAAACGTTAGAAAACTCACAGCGTCGTTACAGACACCATAATGTGCTTGCAGACACTCGTTGTTTGTTCAAAATGATGAAGGTCTGATAGAAAGAAAGGTTCATGGCCATCGATAGGCCCAAGTTGTGATAGTGTGGAATTGTCAAATAATATTAATTTGGTATGCTGTTGGCATGAGGGTAGACATAAGTGTTGTTGTGTCAGAGTATGTCTACTTCATGTTGCCTAGTCCATGATGCAGGGGTCGCTTTCCTGATTTGATGCGCACGTGCACGTGGATCCTGCAATTGTTAGGTTACGTTTTACGTATTATGTGCACATGTTTTACATTCCGAATAACTGATTTACCCAAAAGGTGAGAATTGTGACATATATGGAGTATTTTTTTAATATATAGGTCTTACGTCCTATTCTAGGGGTCGTAGATTAATCCCTGAAAGTTTGGTTCTCGATGTTCAAGCCGTCTAAGAGGAAAAGGTTAACCTACCTGCATATATACACGCTAGCTCGAATATAACTAGATATAACATATTTTATTTAATAGGATACAGTAGTAAACAACTATTCGTAATAATCATAACATAAATTATTTAAGGGCCCCATGACATTTAATGCAATGTGTTTTCCCATAGACTAATGCTTCTGACCACATAGATTTGAGCAACGATACCTTTCTGCAAATGTGTTTTTCATCATTCAATAATCGAATGTATTTAATTCAAAACAACGTTTCATGTTTACAACAAAAAGTGATCATCAATCACATAAGAATGTGACTGATTCACTGATCACAAGCATGAACCAACCAATCGTCAACAAAATCGATTAATCATAACAAGACTACACATTTGTGTATGATTGATCAGAAAATTCTTCAATGACCACACCATTGATCAGTTGACCCCCCCCTGGAGTGATCACACTGTCGAGTGGCACAAAGGTCACAAGATGGCAGCAATGTGGATACTGTCTCATAGATTATATTTATCCATGATATTGTAGAAATTCATGTCATACAGACATTATACCACTGCTGATGACTGAGTTTGGCTGGACCTCATAAAGATTCCACATGATTGTATTTTTTACATGTTGCTGAAGTTATATGTGATAGTGCACACATCATACATAATAAAGATGAATTACAATGTAGCACTATAAAACGGGTTTAATCTAGTGTCTTGCATTGGCATAATGTGACCTTAACATGATAACACGACTCCATCACAGCTCTGTATTAATGCAGGCTGTCACGCCATGTAGACCTGACTTGGCAAATGCGATGAAATTTTGTGTATGTGTAGACTTTATCATGTATTTGATTTTTGAAAGATCCATGAAAAAAGTTGATGTTAACAGGCGAATAATGCACCAGAAGCATGTGTTACGTGCATGTGTTATAGGATAACTTTTGATATCATGTAAACGCCATCATAAACAAGATAATAAAGTAAGAGGAATGATTAGACATGTTCTGGAATGATAAATATACAGTGTATATTCAATTTATAAATATTTATTCAATTTTTTCTTAACATTTATGAGACAAATAATTTTTCAATTATATGTGCCACATTTATATAACACCCACCCAGCCGCGTGCACACACACACACACACACACACACACACACACACACACACACACACACACACACACACACACACACACACACACACACTGACAATTGCTGCATAGGACTACAATCATTTTATTCAATTTATGGAACAATACAATTTTCATTTATGTGGCACATTTATATATCACTGACCCACCCTTCATCCCGCACACCCTCCCATCCACCAACCTACTCACCCACCCACTCACCCATCCACCAACCTACTCACCCACCCACCCATCCATCCACCCACCCACCCATCCACCAACCTACTCACCCACCCATCCACCAACCTACTCACCCAACCACCCATCCACACACTCACACACCAAGCACTGCAATCATTGTGAATGTCCAACTGTCAGCTAGCTTGCGCAATGAAGATGCAAATTAACAAATGGTCCGGTTGCCTTTAAGTTTAATTACAACAATACTCCATCAGTGAGATTTAACAAGATATTTAATCAAACTACCATGCCAGGCTGGATGACAAATGGCCAAGGAAGCCCTTGGCTCACTCACACTCAAACAATTTGTCACCAATTGGCAGCTCTTGCTTATAGGTCATGTGTTAATTTCATTTTATAAAAACAATATATCCACAGTCGGCCAATTTGTTCCATTCATTTGTCAATTTTGATAATGAGCAGTTTCTTTGTAACTTCCACTCACCCACGGAGCAACAGACCAAGGGCAGCAGTTATCACCATTACCCCCCCCATGGAGCAACAGACCAAGGGCAGCAGTTATCACCATTACCCCCCCATGGAGCAACAGACCAAGGGCAGCAGTTATCACCATTACCCCCCCCCATGGAGCAACAGACCAAGGGCAGCAGTTATCACCACATAATCTAACATGGAGCTAAATAGACCAAGGGCAGCAGTTATCATCATTACTCACCCATGGAGCAACAGACCATGGGCAGCAGCTATCACCATTACCCCCATGGAGCAATAGGACTAAGCGGGCAGCAGGTATCACCTTCCATTACCCTGAGCAACAGACCAAGGGCAGCAGGTATCACCATTACCCCCCATGGAGCAACAGAATCAAGGCAGGTATCACCTCATTACCTCATGGAGCACAGACCAAGGGCAGCAGGTATCACCTCATTACCCCCCATGGAGCAACAGACCATGGGCAGCAGGTACTCATTACTCTATGGATAACAGACCAACAGACCAAGGGCAGCAGGTATCACCATTACCCCCCCATGGAGCAACAGACCAAGGGCAGCAGTTATCACCATTACCTCCCCCCATGGAGCAATAGACCAAGGGCAGCAGCTATCATCATTACCTACCCATGGAGCTACAGATCAAGGGCAGCAGGTATCACCATTACCCCCCATGGAGCAACAAACCAAGGGCAGCAGTTATCATCATTACCTACCCATGGAGCAACAGACCAAGGGCAGCAGGTATCACCATTACCCCCCATGGAGCAACAAACCAAGGGCAGCAGTTATCATCATTACCTACCCATGGAGCAACAAACCAAGGGCAGCAGGTATCACCATTACCCCCCCGTGGAGCAACAAACCAAGGGCAGCAGGTATCACCATTACCCCCCCATGGAGCAACAAACCAAGGGCAGCAGGTATCACCATTACCCCCCCGTGGAGCAACAGACCAAGGGCAGCAGGTATCACCATTACCCCCATGGAGCAACAGACCAGGGGCAGCAGTTATCATCATTACCTACCCATGGAGCAACAGACCAAGGGGCAGCAGGTATCACCATTACCCCCATGGCAGCAAACCAAGGGCAGCGGGTATCCATTACCCTCCCCATGGATCAACAAACCAAGGGCAGCAGGTATCACCATTACCCCATGGAGCAACAGACCAGGGCAGCAGGTATCACCATTACCCCCCCCCCCATGGAGCAACAGACCAAGGGCAGCAGGTATCACCATTACAGTAGTTTCATCTTGAACCCATTCAGTGGCACCCTCTTGTGAGATGCTCACCACTCAAATCACCCAATGTTTCCATCTTTCTCCAAAACATGAAAAACACATAAGGTACACGTAAGTAAACAGCTCTACATAACAACTTATGAGGTATTTTATGCACATTGTCAATTCAAACTCAGACGCCAATGGACAAAGGAAGAAATTGAACAAAAAGAAGTAAGTGAACCTCTGCACCTGGGACGAGATTATGTCAGACTGCCACTAAATTATTAACATATAGATGATATCCAATCTACAGCGTTGTTTTGCTAATGCCATTTCATGCCACCAGTTCTGTATCAATCTTCAGTTAGATGAGACGCTTCTATAATTATCTTTGCAACCTGTCATTCAAAAATATTCTAATTAGTATCCTGCTAATATCTTCATTCAGCGTGGTGAAAGCACAACTTTAATTTTTTCTTTTCATTTAGTATGTTTACTGAATTGAACAATATGTATATATATATATACATATATACACATATACACACACACACATATATATATATATAAATATATATTATACATTATATAAATTACATAATATATTCTCCATCAAGCTTCAAGATGCTTTCCACAACAAGCTAGGTGTCTATATCCCGTTTCATACCAATGTGAATATATATGTAACCTGCAGCGGCTCAAAGCCAGGAGTAAGATTTAAGAGCTACTTATATGAGACCTGCTGTTTGTTAATGATCTTGCAATTATTGCACATTCAATCGATGACATCAAGGCAATCACTGACTGTTTTGCTAAAGCAGCCCGTCGATTTAAACTCATGATTAGTGTAAAGAAAACAGAAGAAATGCTCCAACCAAAGTCTGGAACCAAACATGTACCAACAAACACTACCACTGATAACATCCCTGTAAGTACTGAGTGAAAATCACATATGTGGAAGTCACGTTGTCCAAAAATACATCTTCACACTGCCACAGTAACACGATCATTAGATTTGTTCCATTAATTTATCATCATCATCCTCTGGGAAAAGGATTACTTTCCCATATCCTGTTGTTTCCTTATTGTTACTAATTGCTACTTATTGCTACTTATTGCTACTATGCCCTCCAGTTCAACATGTAAGTCTCAAGACAATTCGTTTATAAATACCTTCTTGATCTACTATATCTCTTGGTCATCTGTCGGCCTGAATTTCACCTATTCAGTTGACTACACATTTGGGTGTGTGGGACAATATACTGAAAGCGTTCTAAAATTCTAAGTAGACAACACCCATTTGTATTGCAAAAAAGAGGTTCCATGGTCTAACATTACTGCATAGTGCACTTACGTATTGAGAACTGTAAGGTTTTTTTTACTGTAATTAATCTTTGAAGCCACAGTTTACCATTGCTCTGAAAGCTTCATGTCAGCACTAATTGTTACTCCTAAGTTGTTTTCAGTTCTGGAGTTCTACATAATATATCATCTCTCATTTTATATTCTCTGCCCATGTTTCCGTGTCCTAAATATGTAAACATTTACATTTCCCAAAATTGAATAACATTTGCTTTTTTCATATAATTTGACCAATTTGTTTATTATTTCGACCCGTCTACATGCGAAACATCGCATGTCTCAACAACTGCTCCAAAATAAGTTTAATTCTTGCTGTCTAATTGAATCTTGGTGCCATGAACAATATCTTATTAAGTGCATAGTCGATAAATTTGTACCTTTCAAAAAACAAGGGAAACGGTCTAAAAAGAAACACTTATAGAAAGAAGCCATTAGAAAAATTAAGTATAAACAAATGATGTGGAAGTCATATAGATGTACTGGAAATGATGAAGACTACAACATTTATAAAGAAGCACTTAATCAAGCTACAGCTGAAATTAGAAATTCAAAGAGAAGCTATGAAAAAAAATTAGCTAGTAATATAAAACATGACAGTAAGAGTTTTTATGCGTATATTCGAAGCAAACAGAAAGTTCAGGATAAGGTCGGTCCTCTAGAAGATAGTGCTGGAAATACAATATCAGAGGGATTCTTAATGGCAGAAGACCTGAATGAGTATTTTAGTTCAGTGTTTACCAGGGAAGATATTAGTTCACTGCCAGTACCAGAGGCTAAGTTCAAGGGGGCAGATTCAGACTATTTAGGACAGTTAGTTGTAACCTCGGAAATGGTAGCTAAGAAAATAAGGGCTATGAAGGATAATAAATCACCTGGAGTGGATGGGATTCCGCCCAAACTACTATTGGAAATTGTAGAACAAATTAGCGTACCGCTTGCAGCAGTTTTCAATTTGTCATTAGAAGAGGGAGTGGTTCCTTTAGAATGGAAAGAGGCAAACATTATACCGTTATTTAAAAAAGGTTAGAGAAACAAGTCAGAGAACTATAGACCAGTGAGTTTAACATCAGTGATTTGCAAATTATTAGAAAGACTAATTAAAGATCACATGGTGGATTTTCTTGTTAAACATAACTTGATAAACCCATCTCAACATGGGTTTTTAAAAGCGAGGTCATGCTTAACAAATATGTCATGTTTTTTGGAAGACATCACTAGGTGGGTAGATGAAGGATCACCAGTAGATATCATCTATTTAGATTTTCAAAAAGCTTTCGACAAAGTACCACATCAAAGATTACTCCTTAAGCTAAAGGCCCATGGCATAGGAAATGGTATAATAAACTGGATAGAAAAATGACTGAATGACAGAAGACAACGTGTAGTAGTTGATGGGGAGGCTTCAAACTGGAAATCGGTATTGAGTGGGGTACCACAGGGATCAGTACTAGGACCTATATTATTCTTAATATATATCAACGATTTGGACGATGATATAACAAGCAAGGTGTTAAAATTTGCGGATGATACAAAAGTGTTTAGAAGGATTAAAAGTGATGGAGACAGACAGCATTTACAAGATGATCTTGATAGGTTGATCAAATGGTCTGAAAAGTGGCAAATGCTGTTCAATTTTGGGAAATGTAAATGCCTCCACACAGGTCATGGGAATGAAGAGGTAAAATATAAAATGGGGGGTACTGTTCTAAGTACTACTGTAAAAGAATAGGACTTGGGGTTAACCATTAATGCTGATATGAAGGTTTCAGAGCAGTGCGGAATTGCAGCGTCAAAGGGAAATCAAATCCTTGGATTAATTAGGCGAAATATAGCGTATAAGAAAAAAGAATTAATAGTACGGCTGTACAAAACAATAGTGAGGCCTCATTTAGAATATTGTATACAAGCATGGAGGCCATATCGCAAGAAGGACATAGATATGCTAGAAAGAGTACAGAGGAGAGCGACTAAAATGATACCAAATCTGAGGGATCTTAGTTACGAAATACGCCTAAAAGAATGTGGTTTAACAACATTAGAGACCAGGAGATTGAGAGGAGATCACATAGAAGTGTTTAAAATATTGAATGGTTATGAAAATATTGATAGAAACATTTTTTTCTCAGTTAAGAAAAATAGAAGGACCAGAGGACATGAAGCTACATTAGTAAAGGAGCAGTGTAGATTAGATATAAGAAAGTTCTCATTCTCACAAAGGACTGTAAATGAATGGAACAGATTATCTCCTGATTGTGTTGGTGCTAGTAGCGTGAATATGTTTAAAAATAAAATCGACACACACCTTAAAAAGGCGGGATACATGTAGATAAAAAGTATTGGACTCTCGATAAGCCAAAAGGCTTCCTTGTCCACCTGCCATCCAGAGTAATTTTCTGGATGGCAATCTTGTTAAATCTTTCATGACATATATTGTTCTTAATTTATATATATATTTATATATATACATATATATATATACATACATATAACTCTCTTTGACATGGCTATCTAAAAATCTAAGTCGACAACATTGATATGCCACTGTCAAGACGCTCATAAATCTATAGCAACTGCGTGACCCACTAACACATATCGTGAACTGCAAGTTTTTAAATTGTTCATCAGTAAAGCCATTGTGTTTGCCATGGGCAGAATAGTGTGCAATGGGGTGTCGGTGACAAGGTGAAGGCTGACGGCACGAAGCAGATACAGGGAGTTTCAGGGAACATTCCCTCATAATTTTGTTTATATGATGGTGATATATTTCTATAACACGAAGTAATTTCAGTTCCTGGTGTTCTACATGTCCAAGACTCACCCACAGACTCAAACGGAGGATATCATTCACTTCTGTAAACAATTTGTTGTTGCTTCTGATGAGTTTGAACCAGAAAATGTGCTTTATTCATCACGATATAACAAACATTTTTGCATGTGAGAAATAGATAGCTACGAGGTGACAACTTCTTCAAGTATTTGGATGAAAAACACATCAAGCTAAGCAATTTCTTCAAGTATTTGGCAAGGTGGGTGACAAACACATCAGGCTTAATCATGTAACCTGAACTAAAGAACGTGTTTTGGAAGAGAAGCTTGACATGAGAAAGAAAATAAGGAGCGAATCCAGTGCATACCGGTGAGACGCTTAGATCACCGACAAGAAAACATTTGTTGTGTTCACGCAGCGTGCAATATATGGAATTGAACGTCGGGATGTTTTGTAATGTGACGAATTGAATGACCACAAGCAATCTAGTGTGACATCCATAAACTGGCGGCAGCGCTGGATGTCACCCGGTGAGATGAGACATGTGGTCATTGGCCCTACCTTAGTAGGCTTCCGTACTTATTGGTCTGCACAACATGACCAATTGACAGTGAGATCGCTGGTCATCAAAGGACTAGACAGGGTCTTGTTACTATTCCATGTACCTGGGGACTGCTGTTACAAGAGCGTCTGATGAGACATGTTTGCTTATACCTGCTTGATCTATTACTAGTATTAGGTGGGGAAGTGTCACAAGTCGAGCATTTACACCAGGTAGGGCAGCTGCTTGCTCTATTACTATTGGGAGGAGAAGCATCACAGGTTGGGCAACTACACAAGGTTGGGCAACTACACAAGGTTGGGCGGTTAAACCAGGTCTGGCAACTGCACCAGGTAAGGCAGTTATATAGTGTACACTTGTTCAATCTCTCAATAATTACGTGTTGTTCTTTTGTTGATTGTGTAATTGCTGAAGAGTCAAAACAAGGGAAGCCCATATTTATGTATTTTAAATAATACTACTATTAATAACGACAATGCTTATTCAGTTGTAACTGTAACAGATTATGTCGATTTTCATTCATTGCATTATTAATAAACAACTCCAAAGTTTGTTGTAATACACGGGATCCTCAGCCTTGTTGTCAACTGCTTGCAGAAACAAAAGAACCCAATTAAATTCTAGTGACATTTGGTGAATTATACTCAACAGAACTAGCAGCTCTGAAATGTCAAACTGACATGTTATCTAACAGCCCCACGGAGCAGATCAAGATAGACTTCCTTGTTTTGCCTCATCAACACCACAATCTTTTTTCCAATATGTTAATTTCCTCTTTAAATTTATAATAATTTATGCGTAAATATTATTTCAAAATACAAAGAAGGATTAAAGCAAATGGTGTAAAAATATATTTGCATCATTGTTCCCATGTACCTGAAGGTTTACTATTAAACAATATATTTCTGATATCATTCTGGTATTTCATGTCATCCTTGCAAGTTTGCTGCATGGGCGATGAATATAAAATTGTATATGATGTCCAGAATACAGGAAGAATGTGATAACGTTGGCTGTCATTGGCGGCAATTTAGAGCATGGGTATATAGTTCTATTGATCATAGGATATTATACTAAATGCGAATCCAAGAAATACAGGACCAGCACTTCTGATGCTGACAGTGACCTCGTTGCCGATTCCAACAATGGATACCAGATGTGGGATCTGATATAAAAGCATAAATAATAGCCCTGGTGTTACCATTTATAGAGAAACATCAATAACCAGATATCATCATAAAGCAAGTTAAGAATGTATAAATGCTACTTTGAATGATTGATTTATACTAAACGATTGTACAATACACATATTGTAAAATGGGATGAAGTACTCTGTGTAACACATTAATTATAAAGTCTATTCTAACCTAAAGCATATGCATACAATTTTTTAACAAACATCTATTTTGTACTTGTACTTTTATTGAATATTTTGCTATGAAAACAATAAGTATTATTATAACTCTGTAGTTTTGTAGTAGCCTTACAACCTGGTCAATGTCCATCTGACAAGTGAACGCATATTTTCAATCATATTTTAAAACTGTGAATGTTGCCACCTAACAAAATTCATTTTAATAACACTTGTCCATTAGAGATCATAGAAAAACTAGGCTTGCTGTAGAGCAATGATAAAGAATGAACGCTGAATTGTTTTTCCGTGTTGGTGGTACATCTCGTTTTACTGACATAATCTCTGCAATTCTGATAGTGATCCATGGCATTTTGCAACAAGAGTGCTGACCGATATCTTGTTGATGTGTAAAATAGGCTGTCTTTCTACAAATGGTGTGGGTGATGTACGTGACTTATGTGACATGGAATAACTCTCTATAGTTCCATCGTACAGTCGGGATTTAGCTACTGTCGTCTTACACAGATGGGCTTCTAGAATTCATTAACAGCTGTTAACAAGATCAAGAAAGATTTGTTTCTTTCCATTATGCTTATAGCTGTTGGAACAAAAACAGAGTGAATCATTTGGCTATACATTACTTGTTGGATATGAGGCGGCTGAAGCATTTCATTACTCCGAGCTGAATCATTTGGCTAACCACTACTTGTTGGATATGAGACTGCTGAAGCATTTTTTTACTCCGAGCTGAATCATTTGGCTAACCACTACTTGTTGGATATGAGACTGCTGAAGCATTTCATCACTCCGAGCTGAATCATTTGGCTATACATTACTTGTTGGATATGAGACTGCTGAAGCATTTCATTACTCCGAGCTGAATCATTTGGCTATACATTACTTGTTGGATATGAGACTGCTGAAGCATTTCATTACTCCGAGCTGAATCATTTGGCTATACATTACTTGTTGGATATGAGGCTGCTGAAGCATTTCATTACTCCGAGCTGAATCATTTGGCTAACCACTACTTGTTGGATATGAGATTGCTGAAGCATTTCATTACTCCGAGCTGAATCATTTGGCTAACCACTACTTGTTGGATATGAGACTGCTGAAGCATTTCATTACTCCGAGCTGAATCATTTGGCTAACCACTACTTGTTGGATATGAGACTGCTGAAGCATTTCATCACTCCGAGCTGAATCATTTGGCTATACATTACTTGTTGGATATGAGACTGCTGAAGCATTTCATTACTCCGAGCTGAATCATTTGGCTATACATTACTTGTTGGATATGAGGCTGCTGAAGCATTTCATTACTCCGAGCTGAATCATTTGGCTATACATTACTTGTTGGATATGAGGCTGCTGAAGCATTTCATTACTCCGAGCTGAATCATTTGGCTAACCACTACTTGTTGGATATGAGACTGCTGAAGCATTTCATTACTCCGAGCTGAATCATTTGGCTATCCACTACTTGTTGGATATGAGACTGCTGAAGCATTTCATTACTCCGAGCTGAATCATTTGGCTAACCACTACTTGTTGGATATGAGACTGCTGAAGCATTTCATTACTCCGAGCTGAATCATTTGGCTAACCACTACTTGTTGGATATGAGACTGCTGAAGCATTTCATTACTCCGAGCTGAATCATTTGGCTATCCACTACTTGTTGGATATGAGACTGCTGAAGCATTTCATTACTCCGAGCTGAATCATTTGGCTATACATTACTTGTTGGATATGAGACTGCTGAAGCATTTCATTACTCGAGCTGAATCATTTGGCTATACATTACTTGTTGGATATGAGGCTGCTGAAGCATTTCATTACTCGAGCTGAGTCATTTGGCTATGCATTACTTGTTGGATGTAAGGGCTGCTGAAGCATTTCATTGCTCCAGAGCTGGAATCATTTGGCTAACCACTACTTGTTGTTGGATATGAGACTGGAAGCATTTCATTACTCAGGCTTCCAGATCATTGGCCTAACCACTACTTGTTGGATATGAGACTGCTGAGGCATTTCATTACTCGAGAGCTGAATCATTTGGCTAACCACTACTTGTTGGATGTAGAGACTGCTGAAGCATTTCATTACTCGAGCTGAATCATTTGGCTAACCACTACTTGGATATGAGACTGGCTGGAAACACATTTCATTACTCGAGCTGAATCATTTTGGCTAACCACTACTTGTTGGATATGAGACTGCCGAGCATTTCATTACTCGACTGAATCATTTGGCTATACATTACTTGTTGGATATGAGACTGCTGAAGCATTTCATTACTCCGAGCTGAATCATTTGGCTATACATTACTTGTTGGATATGAGACTGCTGAAGCATTTCATTACTCCGAGCTGAATCATTTGGCTATACATTACTTGTTGGATATGAGGCTGCTGAAGCATTTCATTACTCCGAGCTGAATCATTTGGCTAACCACTACTTGTTGGATATGAGACTGCTGAAGCATTTCATTACTCCGAGCTGAATCATTTGGCTATACATTACTTGTTGGATATGAGACTGCTGAAGCATTTCGTTACTCCGAGCTGAATCATTTGGCTATACATTACTTGTTGGATATGAGACTGCTGAAGCATTTCATTACTCCGAACTGAATCATTTGGCTATACATTACTTGTTGGATATGAGACTGCTGAAGCATTTCATTACTCCGAGCTGAATCATTTGGCTATACATTACTTGTTGGATATGAGGCTGCTGAAGCATTTCATTACTCCGAGCTGAATCATTTGGCTAACCACTACTTGTTGGATATGAGACTGCTGAAGCATTTCATTACTCCGAGCTGAATCATTTGGCTATACATTACTTGTTGGATATGAGACTGCTGAAGCATTTCGTTACTCCGAGCTGAATCATTTGGCTATACATTACTTGTTGGATATGAGACTGCTGAAGCATTTCATTACTCCGAGCTGAATCATTTGGCTATACATTACTTGTTGGATATGAGACTGCTGAAGCATTTCATTACTCCGAGCTGAATCATTTGGCTATACATTACTTGTTGGATATGAGACTGCTGAAGCATTTCATTACTCCGAGCTGAATCATTTGGCTATACATTACTTGTTGGATATGAGACTGCTGAAGCATTTCATTACTCCGAGCTGAGCCACAAGAAGCGATTGTAAGGATTAGCTCGTAAATGCTATAAACTTGCTCAATTCCACATCGAAAAGGTGTGACCTCTTTCAAAAGAAAGTGTGAATCTCTTGGCAGGACATTATCTTGCATATTTAATATGAGACTGCCCAAGTAATTAATTATTCTGAGCTGAGTAATTGGAAATTATCGCAAAGATTAATGCATAAATGCTACAAAGGCATGCGAAAATTCACCTTGAAAAGGAGTGACATCGACTTGAATACATGGAAATCTGAGGTTCGATCATGCAGTAACTAGCGAACAGAACGGTACATAATCTTTCGAAACCAATGGACTAGCAACTGCTGCCAGGAAGCAGCAGACAAGAAAGTTAGAGTCTATGGCAACCTACAAAATCCACCTTCACCACATTCTGATTATTGGTGTTCTGACTCTAGGAAGCTCACTGTGGAAAGCTTTACCAAGCAGAATGGATGGGTAAGTCATACAGGAACATACAACACATAAACCTACTATCCATGGAAAGATCATTGTCCCTTCAAGGCATCTCTGTTGATGAGCTGTTGGCATAACACCGTGGTGCTGTGGTTCTCTTGCTGTTGATGGTGCTAGTGAGGTAAGCTTACTTCACACACTTGCTGGAGAATCTGCCAGCTATTTGAACTCCAACAGCACCAATATAACAGCCTAGCACCAAACTACACGTAAATAATATAGGTGAGAAAAACAAAAAGGGGTGATGGGAAAAGACAAGCGAAGAACGGAGGAGCTGAGGGAGGAGGTTGGAGGGAGAGTTTCAAGCTGGTGAGGAGTCAATTAAGGTAGCCTGGACATGAGGAACCAATGGAAGGGAAACAGTGAAGAGACCAGATGCTACCAGAGTAAATGGTACAAGGAGAAGAGGAGGACCACAACTGAGATGAGAGGATTGTGAATAGACTTGACAGGAATGGAAGATGAATTCAGACAACAACACAGGAGAAGATCTGCGTAGAAGTACAAAGAAGAAGATAGGCATGGATCTGGCAAGTGCCGAGGAAGAACGACAACAAACACTGCCTGACAGCACTGACGTGGCTGCCAGAAGGAAAGAGGAAGGTGTGTCGACCAAAAACAATATGGCGAACCACTGTCGAAAAAGAACGAGCCCAACTGGGATGGACAAGATGGAGAGAAGCAAAACACGTAACCATTGACAGAGCAAGATGGACAATTTGCATGGCAGCCTAAGTTATGGACCA